>UCOM01001839.1:0-34218 GCA_900474385.1 Ormyrus pomaceus
GGGGGGGGGTTGTTTGGGATTTAGGATAGATATATATACGCGTATATACGCGTGTAAGGCGGCTAGAGGAGAGAGACGGAGGCGAAGGCTGAGTCGACGTCTTTCAGGGCGATATATAAGCTCGAGGCGAGCGAGAGCCAAGAAAAGAAGAGCGGGATACGGGAGATTCGCGTGTCTGCCTGTCCTGTAGCACTGAGGGGGCGCACATCAGCAGCCGCCGCCAGCCCTCCCCGAAGCAGAAAAGGAAGAGAGTCTTGGCAGAGAGACGCGGAAAAAGGATCCCAGGACGAAAAGGGGGATATATATATATACGCGACGGTGCCTCCGTGTATATGTGTATATGCCTCCACCTACAGAATGGGAATGGATGTGGGATAGAGGCAGTCGGATAGAGCAGGTAACCTAATAGAAGAGGCTCGAGCCAACGTCATTGGCAGAAGACGAGCCTGTCGGGAGAACGGGAGAGAGTCGAGACGCGATTTTCAGACGAATTCACCCCGAAGAAGCGAAATTCTCCGAGAACCTCTTCCGCAAATTCTACATATCGCTCCGACAGACTTCGCTGCCTCCTTCCTGTACACCGATGAGAATCATTCGATGCTACAAGATTGCCTTTAGTTGCCCCCCCCCCCCCTCCCACTCTTTTTTCTCGATGATTCGCAGCGAATATTTCTCGGCATTCGGCAAAGAAATATCGCGTTATTTCAATATAATGTAAAAAAGGTTGTATAAAACGTCCGACTCGTCGTTGGTATTCGTCGAACGTCGTTCTCTTATGTGATTGTTGATTGTCATGCTAAACATGGGTACTTTTTATTGATTGCGCGCCCCTCCGGGTTCCCTTTCGCGATTTCACGGAGCGCCTCCTCCTTTTTTTTTCTCTCTCTCTCTCTCCGGCTCTTGCCAATACACGCGCGCAAACGCTTTTCTGCGTGGCTTTCTTCCAAATTCATAAAAAGCTTCGCGTAATTGAATGGAATTGGCCGTGCAAACCGTCGCTGCATTTATTGGATGGTTTTGTCTAGACTCGTAAAAAAGCCGCTCTTGATTTCGTCAACGTTCTTGTATTATTTTGCTGGACTAGCGCAATATATACGCAACTGAATATATATAAGAATACAAAGAAGATTTCTTGCATTCGCGCGTATAAAAAGGGTAGCCAAAAAGACTAAATTATTTTTTCTCGGCGTACGAAACTGATGACTGGCATATCTTTGAAGGCGGTTTCAACCTAACGACTCGAGCCGGAGTCCTTCGCGCGCGAGCCTCGCAACAAGGTAGAGCTCTCGGAACTCGAAAAAATTTAAATTACCTTTTTGGAATTTAATATAAGAATTTTATGAAAAACGGAGTTGGCGCGCTTCCCCGGCGTATCGCGAAGATGAGACGTATATCTCGCCTCGCAGCTCAGACTCTCGAGAGATCACTCTCGAGTAAAATTTAGGGTGCGCGCAGTCCTTCGCGAGCGCGTATCTCTCTCCACACGTCCGCTTATACCGGCGGCTCGGAATGCCAATACTCGCGAGGAGGAAAGTGCAGCGCGGCCCGGGAGATTGAGAGAAAAGCTGCCTCCTTATGAAATTACGGCCGGCTCCCGGGGCAGTCTCTCGGAAAATCGGCGATATGAAACACCGACTCTGCCTACTGCTCGCCGCTTTCTTTTTGCCCGCGCCCCGCGAGAAAAAAGGAAAAGGCGACCGACTGCGCAAAGGGAACAAAAACAAGACGGACGAGGGGCGAGCGACGTCGTCCCTTTAAACTTTGCCTCGTCGAGGCCTAGAAAGTATTGAACTCACCCCGCCAGAAGATCTGAAGCTCCCGCGACGCTGCTTGCGCCCGGCCCTCTTTTCGACGGGACATCTGAAAATAGAGAATAATTATTTTCCAAATTTCTTTCCTCGAGCATTTTTAGAGAAAAATAAGCTCGTTTCTTTGATCGAGCGAAGCTGCCCGTTCTAATAAATGTTTAAATAAACCGTTTCCCAAAAGCGAGAAGTATATTCCTCGGACGTAATAGTTTTTACTG
This sequence comes from Ormyrus pomaceus, assembly GCA_900474385.1. Classification (NCBI taxonomy): domain Eukaryota; kingdom Metazoa; phylum Arthropoda; class Insecta; order Hymenoptera; family Ormyridae; genus Ormyrus; species Ormyrus pomaceus. The sequence continues at coordinate 2,027 of UCOM01001839.1, forward strand.
CGGGAGCCGGAGGAGTAAGCTCTCGGCTAAAGATGGAAGATTTGTGGCATCTCACGTCGCCGAAAACTAATGTGAGCTCGGGGGCTCTTACAGCCCGGGGGTAAAGAGGGAAAAATGAAAAACGTCAAGAAACGCCGAATCAGCCGGGAGTAGAGGGAGGGAGCCTTGCGGGGGCGCGAGTTCAACTAGCTACAGTCGAAATTTATGGTCGGCTTTTAGCGGCTGAAATTGATTTGCCGAGTAAACTGATACGTAATGGGGTCTCTATCTTTTCTCTCTTGCCCTCCTTCCGAGAGGCTCAATCAGAGACAGCCCTTTTACCGTATAGCAGGTGCCGCCGCCGCTGGCTGCTGCTGCTGCTTCTTATTTAACCAGAGGATTTCCTCTCGGATTTCTTTCTCTGTATTTGCCGAAACCATTTAGGAGTGCTTGGAAAAAGCCCGCTCACCCGGCGGCATGCTCAATTTGCCCTTACACATTTGCCGATTAGCTTCGAGAGAACAAACAAACCGGCAAACTCGCGCCTATATCGGCAAACGTATCGGCCTCGTTTGCTCTGCGGCTTAAAATTCATTCGAAATCGCTCGCGTTCGCCGAGGTTTTACGGGATCTGGATCTTTACGGTTAGTGAAAAAAAAAAAAGGAAAAAAAAACGAGGCTAAAGCGCCGCAGTATACTTTATATAATGTTTGGGAGTAAGCAAAGTTGTTACGAGGCAGCCGATATCTCGCGCCATCATAAAAAGGCAAAATACATGTATATATTTTTAAGGATTTTTTTTCTGGCAAAGCTGTCTGTTGACGTTGATATTACATTTTATAACTGCTCGGTGCGCGGTTAAAAGAAAATGGAAAATGCCTTTACGGCGTTTATTTATGCCGAGGAAAAGTGCTATCAGAACATTGCATAGTGCCGGGCGGCGTTATACTTCCCCGCGGAGGATTATCAATATTCAGCCGCCTATCTTCGGGCCGTACACGGCTTCGCGTATCGGTTATGCCGTGAAAGAAGGAAGTTTCATCGAGAGCATAAACGCTTTTCGACGACACATAAACACCACGTCCTTCTCTCTCTCTCTCTCTCTCTCTCTCGTCTCCTCGAAGGCCCGTAAATATCGTTTGTTAACGTCCAACGTCCTCGCAAAACTCTGTACCGCGAATCAAGAAGTTTTACGCGACGCTAAAGAAATTGGCTTCGCCCGCTTCATTTCTTCCATTTTTCACTGCTAAACGACGGCTAGATTTTAGGGGTAACCGAGCGATCAGTTTGCGTATTTCAGCGTACTTTCGGATGCGAATCAGATTTTTCGAAAAGTTCAAAGACCCATAATTCCGGTGGCAGGCTCGTATCTCCCCCCGTCCCCTCCCTCTCTCTCTCTCTCTCTCTCTCCCAGTGTGGTCTTTCTTCCTCTTTGCATCTCGAAGATAAGGCGAGGCAGCGAGTAGTCGGGCGGCAGAGAGAGAGAGAGAGAAAGAGAGAGATAGAGCCGAGGCGTGGGTGGGGCCGGATGCGAAACGGTTCAGTGGAAGGCAGAGAGCCGCCGATAATAAATCATACGATGATACATTCTATCGCGCGCGCACCAACAGAACCCCGGAGAAAAGATAGGTAAATCTAAGGAGGAGAGAGCCGTAGGGGAGGAGGAGAGAAACCTGCAGATCCGCAGAGAGCGCCGCGTCACGTCCTCGTGGGCTTTCTTTGCGCGGCGTGAAAAAGGCGGGAAAAGGGCCGAGTGCGCGAGGTCGAGGCTGACGACGCCGCTTCGAGAGCCGTATACGCTGGGAGGCAATCTATCACCCGGCCTTTTCCCAGCCCGAAGCTCCACTTGCCCCGCGCGCGCCTCGAGAGTATATACATGGCGAATGCGCGCGACGTCGGCAAATCTGCCGCGATACGGACACGACACCATCTTGAAAGCGAGCGTTACCTTTGGCCGGAGCGAGCTTCTGGGGAACGCGGCTGGAAATGAAAAATCAAACGTAACCCGATCAATTTACGTTCCTGATGAGGCAAACTATTTTCCGTTCTCCTCATTCGAGCTTAAAGCGCGAGCAAAGTAGATTTAATACTTATTCATTTCTTCCTACTTCCCGGGTCTATACGGACTTTGTAAAAGTTTACTAAATTTTTTTAACAGACTGCGACTGATGACATGAAAAATTCAACTCGCGCGAACAATGAGGCATTATTTTTCAAAGGCGGGGGAGAAAAACGTCGGCAGAGAGATCTTAGACTGACGTGGATGAAGTGGTCGGGATGCGTAGGAGAAAAAAAGAGTGAGAGAGAGAGAGAGAGTGGGATGAGCGCAGGAAGTTGTGCAATATGTCGTCGAAAGTTGGCTCTCATTTTTAAGGATATAGACAGAGAGAAACACGCACCCTAAGCGTATTTCGACAAAGTCGGATTGATCTTGTTCTCGCGTGCAGGCCTCCTTTTCCATCTATCACCACTGTATCGTCGCCGCGTCGACTCGATGGCTGCGAGCGATGGAATGAAAAATGATCTAATTATGCCTTTCTCGGAAAACTCGAAGAAAATGTAGCTGCCGCCCGATGTATCTTTTAAAATGTGAAAATATATATTCCAGCTTCGGAGTGTGTAGTTCTTTATCAAAATTGAGAGGATTCTTCATTTTTTTCGCGTAAACTATACCGTATATTTCGCGAAGTCGAAAGTATCCCATCCCAAGAAAGTTCTTTTAAGAATAAGCTCTGATTTAGAACAAAAAAAAAAAAATTAGTGTCACCGAAGTAAAACTGAAATAACAGCTTGAAATTTATAGCCAGATCGAGATAAGTAAAATAAGAGTAAAGTAGACATGAAAAGTCAGCGTACATTTGGAAAAATTCGTTCAATTCCAAGTAGTCGAAAAAGTCGAACGAGCGAAAAGAAAAGGGGGAGAGAGAGAGAGAGAGAGAGAGAGAGTAGTCGTGCAGAATCAGGCATGGAAATATCTTTCCCTCTCGCACTTCCCTCCGCCTGCCGGCGTCGCGCGACTTCGGGACTCGGCGGCTGTTTCAATCTCCGAAGGACTCGATTTTACGTAATCTTGTTTGCGAGGATATCGAAAGTTTGGCCATTGCCGAGCGATATTCGGCAGGTTTTTATGGCGGCCGTTACTTCCGCCGGTGATACGCCGCCATCGAAGGCGCGTTAGGCGAGCGCCCTCCAGCCTGCATCCTGAGGAAAGCGCCGTACGCATGCATCTTAGCAGACCCGGGGTGGAAAAGGATGGCTCGGGGAAGAAGCTCCGACGCAGGTGGGGGGGAGGGGGAGAACTTTTACGAGACACTTTCGCGTTTATGTCGCGTGTAAATCTCGCTAATTTCATGACTTTACATACGGGATGCCGAGAGAGAGAGAGAGAGAGAGAGAGCCGAGAGCGTCTCTCTGACTTTTCCACTTTGTTCGGCTTCGACTGATATTTCGGCCGATATTGAACGTCGCTGCGCTCTTCGCCGATTATACTCTTTTCTTTTTATCCTCCGGAGCTACGAGCTTTGCTCCTTCCAGCTAGCGGGAAACGATTATTTACGACTCTGCTCGGAGACATCCTATCTTCAAACTCGAAGCAGACATTTTTCATGAGGACGGCCGACTAGAAAATCAATAGACTTCTTTCCTCTTCACAATTTTCATATTCAAGAACCGCTACTTAACCTTACAATAATTTTTATATTGTTCCAATTGTCCGATTCAAAAGACTTATTTTATTCGTTTAAAAATGCGCCATTTATATATAAATAAAATCCGTCTTACTTTATAAACTAGAAGCCGGCTCTTTTATCATTTACGCAAACTAATAAGCTTCGTGCTCGAGCGACTGCCGTTCATTCTCTCCCTGGAATAATTCAGAAACGGCATCGCAGATAATCCCTATTTTTATCCGGTATCGCGGCGGGGTCGGTGCAGTTGATTACGGGCGAGAAAGAGAAAAGGTCGGGATATCCGAGCCGGAGCGTGCGGAGAACGGAACGGCTTCTCTCTTTCTCTCTTCAATAATTAAGTGGAACCTGTTGCGCGTCTCTCGCCGGCCCCCGACGCGCCGCCATCCCCGACTCTTCTCCGCGCCCGCCACCCCGGCGGCCTTCGTTATTCCCGCCAATTAAGTCCCCGCATCTCTAATGATTTTTCAATCGGTATGATGTGCGTGTAATCGCGTATCTTTTTAAGAGTCGCCCGGGGGATCCCCGCTGCCGGGGCTGTAACTGCCTTATCGTTTCGTTTAATCTTGGTAAATGTTTTTATTCGAGTAGCTAATTAACAAAGCTGTTTTACATTGGCTTCGTTTCTGCTTTTTATTGTGAGGATCATAATTTGCCAATTTTTTAATCAAATATCTCTTTATTAACCTTTAGAGGTTCGGAAGGGTCGGGACCGTTGTGATCGGTGTTTTGTAAACGATTAATATATGATACGAGAAGCCTTTTTTTGTCGATTTACTTTTGGAACTTTGTAATTTAAATCCATCCAAAAGTTAAATATTGTTTTGAAAACTAGCAGGAAGTTGTTTTTCTTAAAATTCTAAATGTTTGCATAAATACTTTATAAATAAGTTTTTTTATACGAAATCAATTTCTTTTATTTCAGGTAAGTCCTCATACGGTGTCTTTATTAATTCTACTAAATACGTAAGTATTGGATCACATTTTATTATGCAATAGATTTTTTACAAATGTTGTAGCTTCTCATTTCTGTATAATAATATATAGTTATCAATTCCCAATTTAAAATTTCAATGTACTTTTGGCGAAAAAGTAAGCAGCGTTTACAAATAAGTGGATTTTCTTATAAGAGATTACAAGAACTAGAAGCACACACATTAGTATACACTTAGCAGACAGCCCCGAAACGCAATTTAAATCGAAGAAAATTTATTTTTCATCATCGGAAGCGCCGCTCTCCCCAGGCCAATCCCGTTACCGAGTCTAACCCTCGAGTAGCGCGCGGAGAAGCAGAGAGGCAGAGAGAGAAAGAGAGAGAGAGTTCGATTTGCGCGAAAAAGCGCTGATCGCGCGCGCCTCGCTCCACCCTTTGAGGGAGTTTGACCCGACCCCAAGAATCCGTCCCTCTCGGGACGACCCCCGACGCTGCTTTCTTCCCAGGCTAGAAGGGATTTTCCTTTCTCTCTTTGCGCGAGGCAGAGCGCGCGGCAAGCCTCGCTGCTTCCCGGGGATATGTACAAGGAAACGCGCGGATACGAGAGCTAAAAGGGGCGGTCGGGGGCCACCAACCACACACGCATGACATGCGTCGTAATGCGACGTCCCCTGCAAGCCGACTCCTCGACGTAAAAAGCCCACGCACGAAGGAGTCTCGGGACTTTCTTCTTCTCCCGCCCAATCGATATACGCGCGCGCCTTTTGCCGATGTGACGTCGTAAAAATGAAAATTCTAGCCGTATTCGCTGTGACTGTTAAAACTTGAGACAGAAGACAGTTTTTCTATGCTAATGATGTACTTAGTTTTTATTTCACGCGGATAATGTTATAGAAACGTAAGAGTCGAATTTTTGGATAGAAAATGATCTGTTGTCAAAATTCTTACAATTGAAATATCGGAATGACTAAAAACATTATTCAATTATTGAAATTTAGTAAATTTTCATAACGTAAGAAAAATCGTGAGACTGAAAATAGATTTCTGTTTTGAAAAAAAATCCGATAACAAATGGAAAGGAGCAGCAGTCTTATTTCTCGGGTGGAAAACGAAAAGAGAACTGAAGCATTCTATCCGCCCCCTCGTATACACATGTCTGTATTTCGCTCACATCTTGAGCCGACAGCGAGCGTGTGCAAAAAAAAAAAGGGACAGAGTCGAGTCTCGCGCGGCAATCACAGCCAATCTCGTCCTTTCTCCTCGCTCGTCGAACCCACTTACTTCGTTCAGTCACCCTCGTCCAGAACTCCGTCTCCAACGACCCAATTCTTCTTCCGCTCGCAGTCGCTCCATCCAGGCTTTTCTCCCTCCGATATAGTATACCTACACGCGAGTTCCTTACCGTTATTATCGTCCTCGTTAGCATCGCGCACGATTTCTGAAACGCGTTACACGCGACGCAGCAGCAGCGGCGGCGGCGACGGCGGCGGCGGCGGCAGAGATGCTCGCAGAGGCGTATCAATTTTGAAAATAACAATCTCAGCAGCCGTATTTTCCCCGTATATCGCGCAGCGAGGCTGAGCTCCTTCTCCTCCGCTTCTTCCAGTTCAATTTCGCTCTCTGCGCTTCCGCCTTGGCGAAATTTCTCTCTCTCTCTCTCTCCGCTTCCTCCGCCTGTTTCCTTTCTTCGCCCCGCGTGTTTCTCCGGCGCGGTAATGGTCCTGACGTCTGTCGGAATACGCAAAATCTTATTTCGCCGTCGACGCCGCCGCCGTAGCTGCTGCTGCTGCTGCCGCTGCAGTCGCCAAGAAGACGGCGAGACGCTCCTCTCGCGATCCTTCGATTTCAATAAATCTGAATTCGCGCCCCGCCGAGCAGCGGCGCGGGGCTGTGTATAGGCGCCGGAAATGCGACGGATTCTCTCTCTCTCTCTCCGTCTCTCTTTCTGCTTCCGCCAGGCGGCTCTGGGCTCTCGACGTGTCCCACGGCCAAGTCTCGCGTCACCGGTGTAAAAGTCAACTCGCGAATTGACAAAATTACAAAGTCGCGGGGATTTTCAGCGCCAAAGCGGATTTTCTCTCCCGGCGCGCCTTTTCTTTTTCGCTCCGCGAAGAGGAGGAAACATTTCTCGGGCTCTCTCCACCTTCGAAACTCCGCGGAGGCTTTGATGGATTGGCCAGATTTTTCTCTCTCGCGAGTGCAGCAAGCCTTTGTTCGAAATCTGACTTTTCCTTCGAGCTGCTTTCGAGCTCTGCACCTTCTCTGATATTAAATTTTACAAAAGTTTATTTTACATCGCTAAAGTTAGAAATTTTAATAGTCATTCGCTATAATGATATCATTTTTAGTCAAATATTCATTCGAACTAAAAGAGATTTTGATTCAAGCAGAAACTGGTGAATTCAATTTGATAAAAATCTTAAAGTCTAAAATATAACCAAATTGAAAAATACAATCGAATGTATAAACGAAAAAAAAGCGTGATAGAAAAATAATTCGAGACGGCTCTTTTGAAGATTGTAAAATAAGCAGAGTACATTAATAAGGGAAGGTAGATTTCAATTTGCGGGGCGTAATCTCCTTTCGGCGTGAATCTCCGCACGCGTCGGGTCGCTCGCGCATAAAATCTCAAGATCCTCTTCTTTGAGGATGTATCGAGCAAATCCTCTCCTCCTCCATTTCGCGAAAATCAGCGCGTCCCCATAAACCACCGATAATGCGTGCATAATAACTGCAGCATAAAAGAGAAAAGCGTATAAAAGAGAGAGAGAGGGGAGAGGGATTTTCGCGGAGTAATGAGATATGGGAGATGCTGTGATGCTCGCGGAGGCGGAGATCCGGGAGCCGAGCGACCGGGGGAGTAGGAGCACGAGACCGTATGTCGCCCAGTAATCTTTTACGGTCTATCTCTACTTTTTAGAAAGACATTTTCAATCCGGCCCTCTATCTGCCGCGGATATTTTCTTCGAATCGCGGCCTATTAAGGCTGCGCCTCCTTTGCCGTATTATAATAATTCTTAAGGATTTTTTAAAGAGTTTATTTTAAAAATAGAAAACATTCGATAACCTTTTATTTACTTTTTGATATAGAACTTTAGAGTTTTCAGATACTTACCAACTTCGTACAACTTCTTAAATTCAATATAATTTAATGATTAAATTGTTGTGACAAGTATAAAGTATTTTTTATAAAAGCAAAGAAAGTGATGTTTACTAAATTTTTACAATTACAAATGAGAAAAGCAGCAAAAAATTTAATACCCCTTTGAGCTCGAAAACAATATTTAATTTTTATGCCGCGCATGAAAACGTCAATTTTTAACCAATAAATTTAATTCAAACAGCAGCCGCGCTTTCCCTCCCATCGTAGCATCAGCCATAAAGTTTATAGTCTCATCGAGAATAAATATTCAAATGTAATTCCACACGCATAGCGGCGAATAATACAGTAAAAAAAAAGGCATCCTGCACCCCATAACCCAGGCCAGGCTAAAAAATATAGTGGCTTTTAATATATATCTCCTCTCCCAGGCCGTCTCCCGTATCAAAGAATTTCGAGCCCATATTCAAATCCACGCCTTGCGAAACTACCTTTTCCCACGAAACGATATCCCCGGCCGCCGTCCTCGAAAAAGAGAGAAGCCGCGCGTCTTTGGGCCGCGGCGGCTTGTCTCCCGGGATAAAGGATCAGCGTCCCGAATATACGATGTACCACCTATATATATATATATCTACGTAGACAGCCGCGCGCGTCCTTATCGCGAAGCCGGGATATCATCCCTTCGGCGTCTGCTCTCTCATCCGTCCCTCCGGCAGTTTCGCGAGGCGAGTTCTTAATATCAGGCATCATCGTTCATCCCTTGCGCATACATGCATTTCGGGGCCCTGGAAATCCGCAGCCGCCGCCGCCGCCGCCGAGCGACGTCGACGCGGGAAAACAATAAGCGGTCCACTTGATAAATGGATCCAGACGCGCACTTGTTTCTCTGCTCCGCGGAGAGCAACACTGCCGAGAGAGAGAGGGAGAGAGGGAGGGGGGCTGCGGCGCTGGTATTTATTACGCCGGGAGGAAGAAGAAGGGATTGCGCGCCCGGCGGCTCGTTAAAGATTATTGGGAAAATCATTTTTTTACGTTACGCCTGACGCAGTGAGAGCGAAATTGGTAAAAATTGCTCGCTTCTGTCGGTATGCTGATTCGATCGAGAAATTATGATAATTGGATGAGGTTTATGGGGTGGATTCTGGCAGTTGATATCAGCCGTGTAATTTTTCAAAGAAGACTCGCTCGCGGAATGGAAAGTGAAATTTAAGCATACTTTCAAAGAGCGTTTATCATCTATTTATAATCCAGTAAGAAACTGTCTATTATTATTTCCATGCTCTATTTTTTCAAAATATTTGTCATACGTACAATAAGAAAACTTTAGATTGCAGCTCTATGCTTCTTCTCCAATTATTTTACTTGGCTCTTCTTTTCAAATTTTCAAACAAACACCGAATAAAATCAGTAACAATAGAATTTAATATATACAATTATCGATTGAAATAAATTTAATACATTTTTCTTATCAAACGGAACGCTGAAAAATTAAGCAAACACTTAAATATATAAATAGAGAGAGAAAATTGAAAAAAGCAGCAGTCAATTTTTTCAAGAGAGCGGCATTATAAAATCCATATAGGACTTCCATTTGAAAAACACTCCCCCTAAATTTCTTTCTCTCTCCAGACTTGGTAACACTCGTTCGACGCACGAGGGAATACGCATCCGTCATGGCGTCTCTCGTCGTTGCTCTCTCTCTCTCACCCCCTCTAGCCGCGCGCACACATACATATATAAGGCAGCACGTGCTGCTCCGGCGCCGTATGGAAAATGTGCAGAAAAAGTCCAGCCCCCGAGACGTATACGCGCGTATAGAAAAACAGCCGTCCTCTATATAGGTGGGCGGCGGGTATATATATCGGCGCCGCTTCCGAAACGGAAAATTATTGAGAGAAAGAGATCGGGGACAAGGGCCGTTATTAAAAAGTTTTTTTTTTCCCCCCCGCACAAAAGCGCGCTTGTTATCAAAGTGTGTCCGCGCGCGAAACTCGGCGCGAGAGAGAGAGAGAGAGAGAAAGGAAAGCGGAAGGAGCTGCGTAAAGCGCAAATTTCGCGCGGTTTCAAAGGGAAGCCACACGAAGGGATCTCGTTTTATGGATATTCCGGCTCGTATCGCCTTTTTCCCCGAGTGTCTTGTGTGTATGCACGCGTGCGCTATTTTCTGAAAGAAGGCGCCTTCGAGATAGGCAGGAGGACGACGATGTCTGCGAGAAATATGTATGCCTCGAGGAGGCAGAGAGAGAGAGAGAGAGAGGAAACACACAGGAAGAGGAAGCCACGCCATTACGCTTCTCCGCGAGAGAGAGAGAGAGAGGTTTTCTCTCTCCCTCCCTGCCTCTGTCTATCTATTCGCCGCTCGTATCTTTCTGCGGGCGTGTGGGTGCGCGCCGCGTCTCTTTTTCCCTTATCCCGCCAGCGGAAACATTCCCGTTCGGCTGACTTGCGAGAGACGCGAAAATGTTAAAGCGCGAGAGCGCGAGATATATCTCACGGTATCGCGCGTTATATTCGACGAAACAGAGCCGAGGGATATTCCTATGCAGCGCAAACAAAGCCGCCGAGCGCCCGCCGAGCTTCGCTTCCGGAAAAATATTTCCCCTGACGTCTGACTTTCCACGACTCGCTCTACTGTCGTGTTCCAGCCGAACGCGGGGGGGAAGCGATTTTTCGATTTTTCGACGGGCTGGATTTTAAAAAATGTTACGAAATTTTAGTCCATCTACGCGCTGCGGACAGTTTTATTCAAGTGGCAATTTGCATGTGTAACCCCGCGCGAACGACAAGTTTTGCTTCCGTTTTAACGTTTGTTCTCGGCTTGAATTTCGGACTGATTTCGCTGACTTTCGTAGCTCGAGTCCTACTTACACTCGAGCCCCGGCGAAAGTTTGCACGAAACTCTTGGAAAAACTTGTGCCGAACGCAGAAAAGTGGAGCGGACTATTCGGCTGCTCGAATTTTATCCCCTCTCGCGTCTTTACTTTGTTACCAGACGGGGAGAGCCTCGGCGGCTGCGACGCTCGCGGCAAAAAGGTCTTACGGATAGAGAAGCGCGGTGCGTTCACCATACCAATTTCCCATATTCGCTCACGTGTGATGCGCAAAAAGTCGCAGCGACGGGGCTTCCTCTCTCATCTCTCTCTCTCTCTCTCTCGCGCGCGGATAAGCCGAGCGGCACGAAAAACTCGTCTCCACACATATGAAATTCCGGAAACGCTCTCGTCTCTGTACGCAGATGCGTATATAGAGGATGAGGCTTTCTCTCCTTTTCCCGGGTGCTTCGCGCCTTCGGGGAACGACAGGCACAATTTTTGTTATTCCTCGGTCTTATATATATTTTCCACTGCTTAGTCGCCTGCGTATATAGGCAACCCGGCGGCGTTCCTGCATATTACATTCTGTTTCGTCTTGCCGATCCGCGAGCACTTTGGCTCGAACGCCCTTATCGCCTGTATTCTCAAGAGTTTTCCTGAAAAATATCGTCGCACTCGCCGAAGATGATTTGTAATCACTTTGAAATTCGAGTCTCGCCGTGCAGACGCGATGTTTATTTTTTCAAAAAAATGAATTTCACGTTTTACCTGGGAAATTTCGAAATTGTGGGCTACCTGCATTTGCTTGCTTTTGTTTAGTTGAAATAATATGCTTATTAAAAATCAAATGATAAAACATTGTAGGTTGCTTGTTAGGTCGTTAAAACGAGCAATGTACATTATATCTATGCTGAAAGGAAAATTCACAATAATCTACTTTTTGTAGATGAAAACTGCAAGTCTGAAGATTCCACTCTTCGTGAGATTAAATGACCTACGTCACGGAATATTAGAAGTACTCAAGCAAGTTTTTAAATTAATAGCCAAATCAGAATAAACTGCAATGCAGCCCGTGACTTTATTTCCAAAACCAATCACTTTCTTCTGCAGAATCATTAAGAGCATTTGTTGATTCTACCGAGGAAGTGACTATTCGCATCCTGGCATCTCGGCTCGACGCAGCGTAGGAATCAAATCATCGTAAAAAAAGAAGGGTGAGAGGAGGGAGGGGGGGGGAGGGGGGGTCTTTACATCCGGGAAGAAGGCGAGGCGGCGCTGCCGCCTTGGCAAATCCAGCGCGCCAATAACAGAATTGAATCCGCGACGCACTTTGGCACGTTATTCGTCGGTCGCGCGAGCAGCGCAGTTTCATTTCCGCGCGCGCGCGCGCGCGAGACTCGCTCTCCGCTCGTTTACAAGTCATTTTCGAAAATTGCGAATTCCCTTTCCGCGGCGAGAGAGAGAGAGAGAGAAAGAGGAACGAGGCTGTAAATCCCCCTGGCAGTCGACTTGCCTTTTTCTCTCCCTTTTTTCCTCGGCGCGCTATCCTTGCCGGGGAATTTGCCGGATAGAAAACTAGCTTCCGAAAGAGAAACGCGAAGAAAGTAAACTCGAGACTAGACTCTTTGCCGTTTAAGTCAATCAGGAGCCTTGGGTTTTTTTTTTTTTTTTTATTAAAACCCGAATTTAGGAATAACTTCGCTTTATCCAGAGGGACAAAATAATCCACACCAGACGGAGCAAATGGGGTTGAAACAATAGAGTAACTGACGCCACCGCACGAAAGAAATAAAGTATGATGGATAGGCACGTAAGAATGAAACGAGCGGCATTAAGACCTTGAAGAATGAAGCATTGAACCAACGGTTCGCCGACAGTTCGCCGTAATTTTCTTCGAAAGTAGCCGATCCGAAGTAACTCGTTCGAACGATCTAATATTCATAGAACAAAGAGAGAGAGAAAAAAGTTGGAAGGAAATTTTGAAAATGTATCGCAGAATGTATTTCATTCTTTAAAAAAAAAAAAAAAAATACTCTCAAAGTAATCCCGCCATTTTCGGGTCTCCTCTCCGCGCGAAGATGAGTTTTTTTTTCGCCGGAAAAATAGCGAGAGTAGACGACGGAAGGAGGGAGAAAGAAAAAAAGAAGGCGAAGCGCGCGACGCGGAAGAATATAAGAAAGAATCGAGCAGACGGTGTAAAACGAGGCGGCCGTGTGCTCTCGGGCCCGACCTTCTTTCTCGGGGCTCTCTTGTAATTCACTCGTGTGAAATCAAGTATGGTGCGAGATTTGCATGCGAGCTGAATATAAGCTGCAAAAGTATCCCCCCGTCCCCCTGCGCACCTCCGGCGAATAGACGCAGCTACGTAAGTACTGGCGGTATAAGCCGGTCCCATCCTCGACGGCTCCTTTAACTCTGCGGCTGCGAATGAGAGCGAGAGGAGGAATAAAAAGGAGAATATCCCTGCGCGAAACTCTGAATAAGCTATCCCGGGACTCTGGGCGCTTTGGAATATGAGAACGTATACATGAAGTCCCGTGCATCGCAATGTTTAATAATAATATAAATATGGCTGACTTGGCGGCTGCCGCTGCTCTCTCTCTCTCTCGCTTTGTCTGTTTCTCGTCCTCGCCCGGGGTATGTAGAGCGTCACGCGTTCGTGAGGGGGCGGGGGCGAATATGCGCCCCGCGCGAGAGCTGAATACGGGCTCCCTCTCGTTCGACTATGAAATTGACAATTCCGCCACTCTCCTCTCTCTCCCTCTCTCTCTCTCTCTCTCTGTCTCACCCCCGCCATGCGTGAGCTTCTTTATTTGCTTGCTACTTCGAGAAAAGAAGGAACTCGCTGCATAACTGAAAAATCGAGATCTCTGCTCGCCTGCCGGAGAACTCTTGTTCTTGACGTTTTGCGGATGACGGTAACGAGCTCTCAATTATTTCAACTTTACGCTGCTGAAATATAATACAACAAATTAAAGAACAGAATTTTTTTAAAAATTCTTTCGAAAAGCGAAGCTTCTCTAAATCCTCTAGGAGAGAGGGGAGCCGTATTCTACCTCAACGTCGTATTTATTTTTGACTGACAAGCTGAATAATTTGAAGGAAAATTCGAGTTCCAATCTAAGCCCGGCTCTCCCTAAATCTGTTTTGAAAGTCTCGAAACTGAAGCCATTACGCATGCAGCAGCAGCAGCGGCGGCGGCGGCAGCGGCAGACGTAAGAATACAGAGAATAAAAATGAACCGCGCCGCGAAATAGACAGATTTTGCACGAGGGGTAAGACGAAATAACAAGGTGCGCGCGCTCGAATATATACGAGTATCGCGATAAGGGCTGACGCTCCGAATCTATGCAGATGTTTCTCCTTTCTCTCTCTCTCTCTCTCTCTCTCTCTCTCTCTCGCTCTCTATTTGCGCGCACATGTAGAGGAGAGCCGTATCGAAAATGCCTCACGGGCGTCTCCGGAGAGTTGAGCCAACGAGGCGACTCTCTCTCAAAATGCGAAGAATTTTCATATCTTTGGAAAATGCCCGGAGAAGGAGCCCGTTGCTGTTTAGCATTTTTCCAGCTCCTCCTCCTCCTCCTCTATATAAGTATATACCGCTTCTCTTCCTTTCTCTCCTCTTCGCCTCGGTGGAAAAATTCCGATTTCTCTATACATCAGCGCTGCATAAGCTTCGACCTCCCCCCCCCCCCCTCCCGTAATATATATCCCGCTCGCATTTCCCACTCAGCCGCAGCCAGATTTTCGCCGGGAGGAGGGCTAATCTCCCGTGGATTCCGCGGCTCGTAAGGCTCTAACGAGCTGGTTAACACGTCTGATTCGCGCAGTTGTAAAGCCGAGGCGGCCCGAGACAGCGGGGATAATGTTACGCGGAATTGCCGGCATCAGGGCTGTAATTTGCATCCGAGAGCTCTCTTTCTCCTTCTCTCTTTCCCCGGCGCGCGTTTCTTGGCAAATGTACTGAAAAATCGCGGCCGCGACGAGAAGCTCGCGGGGTAGACTGTTTCGCCCGACCCTCCCGCGTTTCGCTCTCTTGCGCGATGAGTAACTGTCGTGAACTCGAAATACGGAAATCTGGCTTTTCCCGGCGAGTATAACCCGTGTGCTTTAAGAGAGTGCGCCGCGCGGAGGCGCGTTTGCGCGTGTAATGCGCGCTGCTTTTTTTTAAATAAAAACCTATTCTTTTCGCGCGTTAAAATATCGCTCCCGTTTCGTCGGGGAAATTCAATGTTTTATAGTAAAATGCCGAGTTTTTGCTTTCAACGGATAAAACATTGTCTTTTGTACTTTTATACGTAGGCGATATATATAAAGATACAAAGATTTAATTACTTTGATTTGAATTTTACGGCATTTATTAAATTTCTATTATACGGAAACGTGACGTTTTAGAAATATTATCCATTGAAAGCAGCCCTTTTTTTCTAAAAAATCTCGACGTATTTTACCCGTTGACAATGGCAAAGTAGTTCGCCGGCGAAATTGATTTCCCTTCGGTTCGCTAACATAACATTTTTCCGGGGCCGCAACGGCAAACTATTTTTCCCCAGCTGATTCAGCGAGAACGCACTCGGCTCGCGGCGCGAAAATTTCCTTCGGCTCTCTCGCGAAAATCCACTTACACGTCGCGGCCGCCGCATACATACGCCCTGCCTCTCCCGGCTCTCGAGCCGTTAAATTTCGACGCGTCATCGGCATCCCGAAAAATCCCGCCTCGGAGAAAAATCTCGCGTCTTCGAGATTTGATAAAGCCCCTCTACCTCTCTCTCTCTCTCTCTCCCCGCGGGCTGGCAGCTCGCGCGAAATACATCGCGCGCTCGCGCTCGCGCTGCACACAAAGCCCAGGCACGCGGCCGGGCGTCGGCAATCATCCGCAGCGCGCGCGGATAAAGGTGTTAGGTGCCGCGCGCGAGGAGGGGGGCGAGGAGCTGGCTGCGACTGACAGCTACATTTATACGTTTCGCGGATTTTCCATATCGAGATTTGTCGAGTGCAGTACCTCATCTCTCTCTCTCTCTCTCTCTCCCTCCCGCCGCGGGTAGCGCAGCTGCGAAAGAGGCAGGGGCCCGAGGATTTGTATCTGTCAGAAGTTGGCGCGCGAGCTGTTACGCGTTTTGTTCTCTCCGAGGAAATCGCGCGCCGCCGCCGCCGCCGCCGTAGCCGGAGAGATTTTTCGCCCGATTTATCGGCTTCCCGACTACCTCTTACGAAATTCAGCCTCGCTCTCGCTTCTTCTCGGCCGACCAGATGACACACGCCGCCGCCGCCGCCGTCGCTGCTGCTGCTGCTACTGCTGCTGCTGCTGCTTTGCATCCGCACTGCTCCAGCTGTCTCGGGGCACTAACCCTTTGGCGCGGCCGCGAGGAGGCCCCTGCTACCCTTTTTTTTTCCTAAGGTACGCGTGTATACACGCGCCGCGTATACCTGGAGGGATGCTTGTGTGCCGGGGAACGTGACATCCCATTGGTCGTCGTTTTGCGTACGAGGCCCGGGCTCACGGTGCGTCGAGCCGATAAATCAAAAGAGATTTCGGTTGCAAGCGAGCTTGTGTTACTGCCCGCTCTTTCTCTCTCTCTCTCTCTCTCTCTCTCGGCCTTTTCTTCGCTTTTAATGTATGCATTTTTTTTATGACGTCGAGTTACGTCACGGAATAGTGACGGCGGAGAGGAGCGGGACGGGTGGAAATAAATACTAAGGTTGAACTGATAGAATGTTGGGTTTTCGAAAATTATTATTAATTCAATAATGATGGAAAATTTTCTTTGTGCCCTGCCATATTCGTACTATATCGTATGAAATTTATATAGCATTTGAATCAAACGTTTATTTCGAGCTTTTCACTTTTCTAATAAGTATAATATTTTTTAAATAATATTATAGTAACATGTACATAAAACGGGTACGCCTACATACGTTTTTTGTAATCAAGTATTGCATTTTTATGTATACAGAATGAAAAAATATACTTTTTGAAAGTTAAAATAAACAAAAAATAACATTCTCGATAATCCAATCAATTCAGACTCGATCAAACTAGCAGCAATGAATTTTCTCTCGGGACAAAGTAAACTTCATTTGCGCTTTAGAGTCATCTAATTAAAACAAAATCAATAAAAAAACATTCCCCGACGAAAAAATCAGCTGCTAATTAGAGGATAACTGTAAAAAAGAGGGGCGAAGAGCGATGTTTATACAACGAATTCAATTAAACGAAGAAAAAAAAACACGGCCGAGCGTTTAATTGAAAATGCCGTGTAATTTAACATGAAAACCGTCAATACGAGACCGATCAAAAAGGTCTCTCGCATGCGTGCATTTATTTTCGCGAGCCGGTCGGATTTGTTTTTTCGTTGCGCATACATATATATGTATATATATATATATATATATCGCCATGATTCGGTTTATCGATTGGCCCTCATTTGTTATTTCCCCGCGCAAATACGCCCTGGAAATGTAAAAATTTGCAATAAACAGGAACCGCGCGGGGAAAGGCGCGGAGAGGGAGGGGAGCCGGAGGGATGGGAGGACGCTCGCTTATATATCTATATAGGTACGCACGAGATCATTAAATTGGCTGCGGCTCAGCGAGTTCGGCGGCCGAATATCGAGCGCGCGTTTCGTTTGCCCTTTTAACTTCTCTAGCTGCCTCTCTCTCTCTCTCTCTCTCTCTCTCTCTCGCTCTGAGCAGCTAAATATATTTGCAAATATGTACGAATCCCCGACGATCCGGCCAATCCGCCGCTGAAAAACTTCTCCGTCTACC
Organism: Ormyrus pomaceus; assembly: GCA_900474385.1. Taxonomy (NCBI): domain Eukaryota; kingdom Metazoa; phylum Arthropoda; class Insecta; order Hymenoptera; family Ormyridae; genus Ormyrus; species Ormyrus pomaceus. Next base: position 19,308 of record UCOM01001839.1, read on the forward strand.
TCTCTTGCCGGGCGAACAATCAGGTAGCTTCTGTCTCCCTCTTTAGTTCTTTTTTTTTTTATTTATCGCCGATAGATTCCTCTCGCTCGACCCTTTGTCGCTTTGTGCGTGCCCTGGTCTCCATTTTGCCAGAGCCTCTTTTTCTATACCCCTGATTTTCTGTATCGCGGCCCGCCTGTAAAATATGTAAATCAGAAGCGCCAGGCAGGCATCGCTCAGATATATATTTGCATGACAGTGTTGTTCCGCTCTCAGCGTGTGTACCGATTGGTTGCAGTATATAGAGCGTTCCTTTTTTTTTATTTTCCTCCGCGTCGGGCAGGACGAACTGCCGACTCACGAGCTGTCACTATCTCGCTACCCGTCGCTGTCAGTATCTCGCGCAATCAACATTCTCAGGATGTTTTTCCTCCGAGTCCCCCGTGCGTTTTTTTTTTTAATTTTATTTTTTCAGATTTTCCAGAAATCAATTGCTTAGCGTCATTGAATTATAATAAAATGTTATTAGTTCGAAAAAATGTCAACAACTTTAATACGTAAAAATTAAAAATTTAATTTTACCGAATAATCAGCCAGTGAAAATCACTAGCTAAATAGAGGAATACTGCAGTTTTAGTTTTTATAGTTAAGAGCACTAAAGTTCTGAATCAGTAAAATCCTTAAGAGAGCTGTAAAAATTCTAAACCACATATAAACCACCGCGAACGTTTAGTTTTTACCTTCGAAAGTTCCTCGCGCATAATTCACCGCCCGGCCAAAATAAATTCATGAACGTAAAAATAACGACGCGGGCGATTACAATAATACGAAAAATAATAGAGCGCTCTCCGGGTCCGATGGGGAAGCATAAAAGCGGGCGAGGACAATACGAGCAGGAGGAAGAGCGAGGAAAAACTCTGACGCGGCATGCAAATTCGTCCGCGGCTCTCTCGCGCGCACGTATACACATAGAGAAGCCAAAAGCTCAGCCGGCTCGGCAGCTCTCCCGAGTCATTTGCATAAGTGTCTCGGCAGCTGGCCCGAAACACGTGGCCTCGAGCTCGCTACTTCCGGCGCCTGCGCGAGATCCGCGCCAAGCGTCAATTAGCTCGCCTCCGGCGATCCTCGGCTTCTTTTTCTATCCGCGTTCTAATTTCGCCGGGCGATTATCGCGCCCGCGAGTCCTTATCGGTATATGCAGATTCCTGATTGCTCGATCCTTTCTTCCTGAATCTTGGATCGAGTAGCGACGCGTGACAATTAAAAGTTTCGTTAAATAAAATGAGCAAAATTGTCGGGCGTATTCCAATTATTTATTTTTTATTTTAATAATACGAATTCATTCCGCGAAATCACCGTTTACGCAACGCGTCCGTCGGCTGCCATACAAGTATTTCTCCGGCAATATCGAATTCGTCGAAAAAAAATCATGCTTTATCGAATTAAAGCCACGCACGCGTCCTCGAAATAAAATTTCGCAACGACAACGCATCGCAGCGGCAGATCATCCGGCGGGAATCCAGATTTCTGGCAATTTGAAGAGCGGCAGTGACAGCCGTCAGTCAGCGGAGAGAGAGAGAGAGAGAGAGAGTCGAGTCCTCGGCGGGGAAATAAAGAGATAGAGGCGGCAGCGGAGCCCGGAGCGGAGCTTTCAATTCGAGGGAAATTTAAGAATTTAGCGGGGCGTCTAAGCTTGGCAGCAGGGCTCGCGAGATATGCATTATGCGTGCTCGGAGCTTTGACGAAGGGCTGTTTCGGGAGCGGGCGGCGGCGGCGGGCGCTGGAGGTGGGGGAGTATGTGTATGTGACGTGTGTGGCGGCCATTACCAGGAGCGAGAGAGACGGGCGCGTTGCCTGGCAACGCCTTTTCACAGCCCCCACATACTCACACCACCCTCGACCAGCCCCCGAAAGCCTCTCTCTCTCTCTCTCTCTCCGCTACACATCGGACGCGTGCGACGTTTGCCAACCATGGCTTCTCGATAGCTTCGACTCGCGCGCGCAGCCTTCCGTTTTGATAGTTACGCTCGTCGGCGGCGGCGGCGGCGGCCGCTCCAAAAATCGATTTTCGACAAGAGCCATGCCGAGAGGGAGCATCGCTCCTACGTGTCTCTTAGCCGGGGCACGGGCTCACGTGCCGCAAGACGGCTGCAGTAAAATGGAATTTTACAACCTCGCCTACTTCGGCTACTACGGGCATTTTTCATTCCGATCGAAGCCGGGAGAGAGCCCCCTGCTCTCTCGGGGATACTATTTCTGTCGCTAAATTGGAAATTTGTTTTGGATTTTTTTACGGCCCGAGACGACGCTTGGCCGAAATATTTGTTTTGTCGTAAATTTTGTTTTTATTATATTATGTAACTTTGCTTTTTGGCCTTCGCGAAATCAAAAAAACTCAATCTGTGATTTTCTGCTACTTGTTTCTGCCGCAATTTAAAAATGTACCATATTAAAAAGTCGTAAGCCAAAATCTGTTTGAGAAAAGATTTTAGCACAGTCATTTGTGCCTTTAATCCGCATTATACCCCGGAATTACATTTTTTTACGAGGGATACAAGAAACTGAAAATGTTATATTCCTTAAATTATTGTAATTTGACCATTAATTATTTTAAAACTCAATCGTTCAAACTTAAAAATGTTTAAAGAGATGATTACCATCGAAATACCTAATAAACCTCTCGAGGAAAACGTCGAAGTGGAGAAAGCGAGGGAACGAGGATCGGGTTGACCTTTTTTCGGGCGCGTTTTATCGTCAAATCGTAATGCGAATCGGCATCGGGCTTGCATTAAGTATCTCAAATTGAGTGTAACATTCGGCTGTTGACTCTCCGCGGCGCTGATTCTCTCTCTCTCTCTTTCGATTCGAGCCCAGCCAGCGAAACGGACACACACACGCGCGCATCCGCAAGAGAGAGAGCGCGCGCCTATGTACGTGCACACGGAATCGAAAAGCACGGCGCGCCTCCGCGCGCACATATCGATGATGGGTCGATAAACACGGCGGTATTGTGCAATCAACCGCCTATTTGGTGTCATTGTGCCGACAGTTAGGAGCTCCTATATATCCCATCCCCGCCGCGTGAATCTGCCCTGTATTGTCTTCCCTCCCCTCGAGACTCCTGAAGGGGTTGCGCAATCATTCCTTTTTTCGAGGGTCGCCGTGAGTAGCGCTCTGCCCCGTGCAGTATATACCTGAGAGAGGAAGACTCCGCGGGGACAGATTTTCCTACCTGCCTGAGGCTTTTGTGCGATCACTTGCCGCGCGTCCGCGGAAGTAGAATAGATGGCCTTTTCGGAGGCTTGACTAAAATAGCCCGCCTTTCGCTGCACCCGGAAACACTGATTCTTTCTTTCTGGTAAACTGAGACTACTGTATGCGGGAACTGCGGTTCTTCCCGGTGGGATTATTAAAAGATAACTTGCGCAACTATGCAAAGTCAGTTTTAAAAATTACGAAAATTGTATACGTGCTTCAATTCGAAATTACGTATATTCGGAATTCAGCCTTGATATATTCATTGGAATAAATAGCTAGAGCAAATTAAATTAACATCCGATTAACATTCAATTTTAGTTTAATTATATCTGCACTAAATTACTATTACACTCGTACACTTTTATTAGTAACACATTAATTTTATTTTTACACAACAAATACTCGGCACTAATGCTTTTGTGCATCAGATAATTACCCGTGCAAGGTTGAATTCGATTTGGCTATTGACCCCACCGTCTAGCCGGAAATCTCCAAAAAATCAACAAACACAATACGGAACAGCTTAAACCGTGAAGCATCTACCTGCTGTGGATCGAGGCGAAAACGTGTATTATAGAGGATCCCCTCATTCACGCTTTTATCCCGGTTAACTTAAGTCGTCCTCTAATTCGGCATTATATTGCCTCCCATTATTAAGCTTCGCTTCGCTAACTTCATAAACTTTTTGGCTTCCTTTTCATCTATTCTTACTTTTATATCGTACATTTTTAAATTCTTCATTAAACATTTTTTCAATTGATTTAAAAATTTTAACTGCAATATTTTAAAATTAAATATTAAAAAAAAATAAATTTTTTTTTTTGATACTTTGTTTTCATACGTAACAAATATTCGTAAATCCATTTTATTTAAAATAAATTCAAATATTTGTTCGCTACTCCGAGTTATTAAAAAATATACCTTTTCATTCGCAAATGTTACCAATTCGTTTATTATTACAAAGCTCAAATTTACCAATGACAAAATCCTTTTCCGTCGCAATCCGACGTGCGCATTTTATAACATCCCCGCGATTTTGGAAAATATGACCAATGACGTTAAATCGAGGCAAAATAAATTTTAGCCCCGGCGCAAAGCCCGCGCTCTTTTCAGCGAGACGAATTTCGATATATTTTACAAATCGAAATTCTTGGAATGATTTTCGCGAAAAAATGCGAGCCATTAGTGAGATCACATGCGGTACTCGCGGGCTGTTGAAGCGGATATTTAATAACGAGTCACGTATGAACGAACCTCGGTGCGCTTTCCATATAGATTTCACGAGAGGAGATATTATTTCCAATTTTTCTTGCGCACAAAGTGGTGCACGGCTACGTCGTCGCTCGCCCGCCGAGGGAGGGAAAAAAGCTCGAAAAAAGGAGCTACCGGGCGAGGAAGAGAGAGAGAGAGGTAGACGAGGAGATGGAGCGAGGACTGGCTAATGGTGGAAAATCCGCCGGCTGAATTGAAGCGAGACGTCGTGAAATTGAACAATGTATGTATGTAACAGATATACGTCGCGCAGCTGCGTTAGCTCGCTCTCTTTCCAGAATTCCCTCTCGAGCTGAAATATTGAATTTTCGCCTTAGAAAAATATTTACGAGGATCGTTCTGCTAAATTATTTTTATCAAAGTATACTGTTGCGTTCTATTAAAGTAATTCGACTCGTTGATAGTTTTTATCGCAATTTTTTCAGTCGAATCATATATTTCTTTTTTTTTTTTAATATTAATTTTTCTGATGCACGAAGCATTTATATAATATATTTCGCTCCGCGGCTTGCGTGCATGAAAAGTGCCGCATGAATAAAATTCAAAAAATTTCATATAAATTTTTATTCAAAATTCCTTATCTTCGCCGGCCGCGTATATTTCACATTTTGAAAATTCACTTTTTTATTCAGCGCGTCTATATGCTAAACTCGCCCCTGCTTACACGTGTAAAACAAAGAAGGAGAGCGTACAGTACACACAATCTGATTAAAAATAGAGGCCGTCAAATATTTCAAATCCCCTGTTTATACAAAGGCAGTCCCCCCCTTGGAGCCGCTCCGCTCATCGACAAAAGTCTGCGATTCGGTGAAAAATCTCCCAATTAAAGACACTCGACGTCAAAGTCATCACGCCGAAAGCGAGTAAGTGGGCACTTGATGGGAGTTAAATATTTACGCCACTCGTGTAACCAGGTATAACGTACACGTGTCTGCGCGGCGGATAGCAGCCGCGGCGCGCAGACAACCCTCTCTCCCCGCTTTCGAAAAGTCCCCGTCTAACCCCTATTAAATTGCTCCTCGACGGCACAGCGGACTTCCTTTTTACACGGCATTGACAAAATAAAATAACCCGGGTAATCGAAATTTATGGCGGCGCGCCGTATAACAGCAGCGAAACTCGGCAAAATGCATACGATTATACCCCCGGCGACGATCTCCCGGGCACTTTGGATTGGCGCCGCGAGGAGAGGGAGAGAGAAAAAAAGGGTTATGTAAAAGGTTGGGTTATTTACCCATAAATCAGCTAAGTAGTCTTCTTTCTCTCGAGGACCAGTGAAGCATATTTTTTCCACAGCTGTTGCGCTCATCCTTTACAATTTTGAATATGCGTTTGCACAAGGAGGAAGCACAATAACGGCCATTCAGATCCGCCATTGACTTTAGGAGAAGATAAGTGAATTACACGGTATAACGTGCCAGAAAATGAATGTTGCAACTTCGAGAGTTTCTTTTCTCTACCTCAACAATTTATTACAAAAATTTTGCATTTTTATAAACCGTCAGTCAACATTTATTTCACAAAACGGAAATTACTGTTTTATTCGCAAAAGATGATGAATTTGAGAAGAAAAAAAAAACACTTAAATTTATGTTTCTCTGACTCCAAAATTTTAACGACGGCTAATTTTACAGTTAATTGAAACGATAGAAGTAAACAGAGGAAGATCGCATTGCATTTACCGGGCAAAGGCCGTAAAAAAGTATCCGGAATTTAATGTCCAGGTAAGCCGAGCGCGAGAGCTATCATTAGCGGCTCGTAACCGACCTTCGAACCAATTCGAGCATCCCGCGAAACAGGAATCCCAAAAAATCAGGGGCCCCAGACAGCAACAACAGCAGCGGCGGCAGCGGCGGCAGCTCTGGATTTAGGCGAAAAGAAGCGTGCAGTAGGCGGGCGAGGGGGGGAAGAAGGAAGCGTTCGCTGCAGCACTTGTGCGTATCGCGAGTGAAGGACAAGACGAGCGCGATTAGTTCTCAGGCGCGAGAGGGAGAGAGAGAGAGAGAGGGAGCTGAGCAGACAGCCAGACAGACGTATAATTTCGGGGATAAGATCTAAAATATGGCCTGTGCAGCGCACAGCCGGGGACCGAACCTCTCGCGGAGGCGCTCGCGCAAGGGGTTGAGAGAGCTGCGCCATGTGTGGAACGGGCTGCTCTGCTCTCTGCTCCCTCTCTCTCTCTCTCTCTTCTTTAACTCGAGAGCGCCGTTGCTACCATCTCGCTTTGCTCCTTTTGCCTCTCTCTCTCTCTCTCTACGGTCTTTCTAGCTGGCGAGTGCGCGCGAGTGAAAAATAAGGCAAAACTTGCCCCGTCTACTATCAACCTCTTCCTGTTACCCTTTCCGCTTCAATTTCTCTCGAGCGCATATGCTACTGTGCGCTTTTGCCAGCTTTTGTTCTTATAACTTCATTACCAAAAAGGAAAGGCGCAGAGTTATGCCCTTGCTTTTTATTTTCCTCGCCGCGCGCGAGCGAGGCTTCGGCGCGAATGGTTCTATATTTATTGTTCAAACTCTTGCTTTTACCGAAAGTAAAATAAATAAAGGCTCGTTTTCGTTTTTAGGCGATAGCGCACGTCTTTTTTTTTTTCAATCGAGTTGATAAATTCAATGAAAATCCAAAAGGACAATGATTTCGGAGGGGCGGGAAAGCCGAAAATCTATCGCTGCAGTCTGGCTTTATCACGAGAAAATGAGCCGCGGATGTACGTGTGTACACCGCTCGGGGCCTGCACCGCTTACGATTTACGATTGAAATAATACACGCGAGACCTATAAAATTTAGTATTCTCATCTCTCAGTCTCGGTCGCGATCGGATATTTGGCAATTTCGCCGCGCTCGCGGACGAAAATCACGAAACGTTTATCGACTTTGCATGAAATTGAGAGAGAGAGAGAGAGAGAGAGAGAGAGCGGACGAGCTTTGCGAAGAGGAGCGCCGGGGTGGAGGAAAGCGGTTCGTCGCTGGAAATCACGGGGCTCTCCGCGCTGTTTTATTGCCCCCCCCCCCTCCCCCTCGAGGCTCTCGATTTTATTGGCAGCGAAATGCCGAGGCAAACGACGACGACTAAAGCCCGAGTGTCCCGCAATGTCCGGCTCGAATTTCAGCGTGCGTTCCCCCGCCTGGCTGCGTGCGAGCGCGCGATGCTCTGGCAGCGCCGAAAGATCGACTCGCTCTCTCTCTCTCTCTCCGGATATCGACCATTAAGCAAAGATAATTTGCATGGCATACCGATCGATTTTGCATAATCGCCAGCGAGCCTTTTTCAGATAACGGGGAGGCTATTACCAGCTTGAAGCGGCGGTATAATGATTTCTGATCGCCGAGCGGTTGACCACTGCTCTTTAAGCTTCTGCACTTTTCGTCCTCCGCCGGTAGCTCGAGTAGCTCTGCATGCAAATCGCTTCTGACTTTCTTTCGGATATAAATTACAAGTCTTTAAAGCGACTCGACGAAGCTAGAATAAATTATTTAAAAACTGAAAAAAAAAGAAAAACGTTATAGAAAAGAAATTCCGCGTCTAGGCTAAGCAGGCAGCCACCTCAGAGATTCATCAATCTTTTTCCCGCTGCTAAACAACCCGCCTCGAACCGCATCTCGGCTCGGAGGGGCAGAGCTGCAGGTACATTAATTAGGAACAGTTGTCTCGCGCGAAGAAATGCGAGAGCGGAAGCCCGCGCGAGGCAACATATACACGCGTGCCCGCACGAATGCGCGCGCGCCCTTTCGAACCCTTTTCTTTTTGCGCCGAAAGCGGGCGGGATAGGCTCTCGGGATTCTTTGTGCGCGGCGCTCGCACAGATCGGCCCCGGGACGCATAATGAATTACATTTTTCTCAGCCAGCCGAGCATAGATTATCATATTTTTTACGATCCCGAGGAAAAAAAAGAGAGAGAGAGAGAGAGAACTGTAGCACCCCTGTGCGCGCCGGCCGACCTTTCCCTTCGGAGGAGAAAAGGGTTCGTACGCGCATAAATATTCGACGCTGATATACCTGCCCCGCGGAGCGGCCGTCTGTCGGAAGTTCCTCTCCTCGCGAGCGACGAGCTCCCGCTTTTTCTAAGATTGACGTTGGGACTGCTGCGATTGATCGCATTTTTGGGGGCATGTTTTTCAATTTCTCGAAATATTTAGTGATTCGTTAGTAAACCGTTGTTAACATCAAGAAAGAGATTAGATTACAGAGGATTTCCAGCAATTTAAAAAAAAAATTCAATACCCTATAGAGCGAATAAAAGCGTTACAAAAGTTATTATTTAGTTTCGTGGCTTGCCGAGTTTTTCAAAAGGGGACGGTTCGTCTCGATTCGCGCGGACTCGCCGGATATAATTTTTTTTTTTTTCCGACCTACCGATGCCTATGCATATGCTGCGAGCGTGTATGCGCTATCTGTCGAAGAATAGCAGACACGGAGTAACATATGCGATGGGTTGTTCATTCGCTTTCGCATATATAGACGCTTAATGATCCGTCGAGATGCGCTGCAGATTTTACCTGAAGCCCCGAAACTTTTTTTTTTGGGGCCCCGGCTAATGTATTTTGTTCAAAGTTTTTTCTCATAACCTTCCGCCGATGCAGTCTAATCAAACTTTATTTCTTTTTAGGACTGATTTTAGATTTAAAACATTTTTGAGCGCAGCTGCTTATTGTTAAAAAAAGAATGAAAATAAATAACTTGTTTGTGTAATTTTTGTAATATTGCTGAAAAATTACTAAAGCATATGTTTTTTATAAAAATTCGTAAAACAAAGGGTACAACATACTTACATAAGCAATGTGTAACAAGTATATTAAAATATAAGTATACTATTGTGGGTTTAAAAAATTATTAAAAAATCGCATCCTGAAAAGAAATGTTCCGATTACCTTCATTCAAGCAGGCAAAAACAAGTGCTTCGGAGAGAAAAAAATAAAAATCCGCACGCGCTCTTACCTCAAACAGTTCCGACAAAACACGTGTACGTACAGAGAGAAGAGAGAGAGAGAGCGAAAAGCATGAGAAGCTCGCTCTCGTACGAGAATACGGCGCATACACACGAGTCCGAAGCAGCTTGCCTCCACCTTCTCTGGGTCGCGCGCGCCGCCGCCGCGGTAATTATATATGCAGGACGCACAATGGCTCTCCCGAGGCGGGGCAGACAGCCCGAGCGCTCGGGAGAGAGAGAGAGAGAGGGGTCGAGAAGGGTTGATGAGTGCAACCGGTGTCTTTCCCCCACTCCGGGCCGCCTTTAATCTACCTCCGTCTCTCTCGCTCGTTCATTCATTCTCTCCTCTCCTCGCCTCTCATCGTCAAGCGGATTCCTGTCACCGGAAACGTGCGCGCACGAGCCCGCAGTTTCGCACGAAATCTCGCTCAAGTTGGACTCCGCGAGCGAGAGCGCGCGCGCAACCGACTGCCAATTAATCGGACTCTCTCTCTCTCTCTCTCTCTCTCTCTCTCTCACGGCCACGTGCTCAGCGGGAAGACACGGGGGAATCTTAATTAGTTCACCGGGAGGTGCGTCTGTCGTCTTCCTTCGTCGGCTCGGCTGTGTTTATCCGCCGCAGGAGCGACGGCTTGGCTGCGAAGTTTGTGCGACGGTTACGAAATTCGCCCGGAGTGCGGGAGAGAAATTTGCGAGGCCGATTTGAATTTGTGAACGCGCGCGCGCTCTTTTTTCAAAGGGGGGGAAAAACTCTCGCGTAACGAGAGAGACCGCGGCGGCCGTCCGGCGCGGCTGCGTCACGTCCGCTTTTCAAAATTCAAGTTCCGCTTCCGGCGCCGCGCCGTAATGCACTTATCGACGCATTTGCGCTACTCGCTTCCGGAGCTATTTTCGTTTTTTTTTTTTTTTTTTTTTTTTTGCCAAACATTCAAAGAACGTCCCGCGAAGCGAATAAATAATAAGGTTCGTAGTGTGCCGCGCGCGAATACACTTATAAATTAATGCTCGTCGCGTCGGCGCGGTACTTGCGAATAAATGCATTTATACAATGCAGAGAATAACGTGTAATGTATGGCAGTATTTTTTAAAATATTCATAAATACTTACGCGCTCGTTAAGTGGGTCGCTCGCCCCGTCGAAGTGGTTGGCTCGCCTCTCTCTCTCTCTCTCTCTCTCGGTACCGTCCTCCAGTCCAAGTTTTGCTTCTCGATAAATGCTCGTCTCCTCGAACTTGTCCTACTCGACTCGCCGGTCGCGCGACTGACTCATGAAAAAAAAACATGTTTGGAAAATCATGATCAATTCGAAAAATCGAATCCGGAATGATTATCGGGCGGGGGAAAAGCGAGTTCGAAAGTGAAAGCGATCCGGAAAAGAGGCGGCGGTAGTAAGTAGTACGAGTACAGGTATTATCAGCCTCTGTTCTCCGAATCGGGGAAAGTGAGTCTCGGGAGTGTGTTTGGCTCTGTTTGGAGAAGAGGAAGAAGCGGAGGAAGCGAGTCAGTCGCGCCAGGACGAAGTCGAGGGAAGGACTGAACAAGTGGGAGCGAATCCTGCCTTCTCGAGGAGCCGTCTGATGGGAACTGTACAGTCGAACGTCGCGGCGCCGGGCTCTCGCTCGCTCACTCGGGGGCGTCCTATCTGCTCTCCTCTCTCTCTCTCTCTCCTACTCCGCGGCGTGCACATGTGTAAACCCTCTGTACACCGAAAAGCCGGTGCGCGAAAGCTCGCGCGCGCACGTCCTTGAGTGCCACCGGGGAGGTAGGAAAGTTTCCGAGTTACCTGACGGAGGAGAGAGAGAGAGAGAGAGAGAGTCTGCCCGCCCGCCTCTATGATCGCCCGGAGTTTCTTTCGGGCTGCATTGTTCAAACTTGACAAATCACGGGACTTTGACGTTATTTTCCCGAGGAACGAGAGCCCCAGAAGAAAGTATGGGGAAGGCTGGAAATCTCAAAGAGTCGCGGATTCGGAAGTATTTCTGCAAAGGGAGTGGGGAAAAGCATCGGGGAGAAACGAAAAGATATGGATAACGGAAAGATGTGCCGGTGCTTTAAATAGTTTCGTCCTTTTGTTCCTTATCTTTCAAAAAACTACCTTTTCATTTGCTTTGAAGAACGAAGAACGCGATTTTTTCTAAAAGCAGCGAACTCGAAGAAGTTTTGAAATCTCATTTAAATTCAAAGATTTTGTATAAATTTAAATCAGTCGCGTAAATTTACGTTTTGTGAGAAGCTGCAGAAAATCTTTAGGAATTCGTAATAAAATGATAACGTATAAATGTTTATATGAATTTTACCATGTTAAACGCTTTGTGCTTATTCTTCAATTTATGTTATCTACTTTCTTGGTCAATAATTGTTACGCTTTTCAAGACTAACAAATTTTTGTACACTTATTATAATAAATTATTCAATTTTATAAAACGTTGCTAAATCAATAATAAATCAGTTACGCTTATTATCTGTTCAATAAGAAAGTTATAAAGTTTCAATTTTTTTTGTACCTAATTAATAATGTAATTTATCATAAATATTTGTTTTCAAATTAATTTCGAAGATTTATATCATAAAATTGATGAACACTGTAAACGGAATTCAAATTCAACAACAAAATTAAGCCTCGGAATCAACTCATTTCCCAGCGAAGTAAAAAATTACCAACGTCTATTTCTCATTGAACATATAAAAAAACATAATTTTAAAAGAGAATCGAGCCGAAGCATTCGGGAAGGACATCGAAAATCGGCGAAGGGAGAGAGAATCCATCAATAGCGCAACCCCCCTACGCAAGAGCGCGACGCTTCGGCGCACGAGTCGGCCCCGGCGGCGCTCGTATACGCAGGCGTCAACATGGCCGCCTTACGTCGCGCGCCTCCCGCCGTCTCCCTCGCAACCTTCGTTAAGCCGACTCTTCAGTAATTAATAAAGCGCCATTAAGTGCCAACGCGCTTTCGCAGGCGCGCGATCGCTTTCGCGTATTTCCAAGGGGAAAACGAGTGCCTCGAGTCCGCGGCGACGAGCGAGTGAGTGTCGGAGTCGCGGGGCTTCGCGTGACGTTTTATCGGCGAATTACGGCGACGCGTTCTCGAGGAAATAAATGTTAATGTCCGTTTCTGCTGCTTTATTGATGTCTTGGAAGATGTAGACGTTGATTCTATTTGTATGCGAAATGCTTAAACCCTTCGAAGTGAAAAATATATGAGAAACTATGATGTATTGAGCAGGAAGGTTAAGAATTTTTGCGTCTTAGTAAAAAGTTAATTGTACCGTTTAATTACTGAATAAATTTGCTTATTTTTTTCTTCAAACATTGTAGTAAACTATGATTAAACAGTTGTTTCTTAATATGTATGTGTGTGAGGGTTTCTTGAATATTACAGCCTATATAATAGTAACTTAATATTATTTACTGTGCAGTTTTTCAAAAAGTACTTCATTTTCTTTGATTATTATTTTACAACGATATTAGGAATATCACTTTAAACCGAAATGTGTATATAAAAGAACGTTTAGGAAGAAACATCAGGAACGAATTTAAGCAAGTGTTATAAAGTATTATTGTATACATTTTAAAATCACGTATATCACGTATATATAATAATTATTTTTATGTCTTATTTATATAGTCATATTGAGACTAATAATATTTAGTAAAGAATTTCTTTCAATGACAAAAGAAGTATAATTTTGAGTAAATTAATGATAAAGTGCTTACATTTCTTTGAATAACAACTTTTAAGTTAAAATTACTTGAAATAAAATCTCAAAACTTTGCTTTAGTTGTGTGGATTCTTAATATATTTAACATTTAATATTGATTTATTCATTTTTGTGCTATATATTTTATAAAACATAAATTAATTAACCTCTAATTTGAATTAAAATAATATTATAGTAATTTATACAATAATGCTATAATAATAGTTTTAACCTTAGAAAAATGTATCTTATTATCAAGTCTAAACTTATACGTATGCTTCATATTTTACGCAAGTAATAATTCAAAAACTATGTATATTACAAGTCATAAAATATTGATTCTAATACGTAAGAAGGTGAGTTGTTTGATAAAATTACGTTATTACCATCAGCTCGTCATTGCAAACGACTTAACCTACCTAAATTTAGGAATAATTTACCTGAACGCAGTGCGACAGCCGCGGCGAGCCCCGTTACATCCATCAGCAGCAATCTCGAATAAACAAAATGTGCGATCCAGCCAGAGTTTTCCGCGCGCGGCGGGCCGACGAGCCTTTCGAAAAGAAAAAACTGGCGCTTGTCGGACAGGCACTCGATTTTAAACGCATATGCAAATCGAGCCCCGCGTGGGGTGACAGCGGCAGCGTCAGTCGTTGGGGCGGGAAGCATTATTATTTTTGTCGAGCCACGCCGAGAGCGGGGGATGGATGGCTCATGGGTAGCCATCGTGGCATCAATTTTTCCCCCCCACCGGCCGGCGCCTCTCTATCTCTCTCTCCCGAATCGCCCCCGCCATTACGTTATTTGTATTTGTGCCTTTTTCGAACTCTCCGGCAAATTCCCATTATGAGTGTGTGTGCGCGCGGTCCCGGACGGGCCGGCGGAATATAGGCGTGCATTTTTTAAAAGTCGACAAACACGGCGCGGCCGCGCGCACAAGCACGCCTCTCTCGTTTATTTATTGCCTCTCAACTGGGCATTCATTAATTTTTCATCCAAAAAGTCTATTAGTTCCGGCGAGCTTTCTATTAAATTCTGCTCGGCTGCTTTTTTTTTTTTTTTCTCTACGCCGCGCTCTCCGCGCGAATAAATGCTGATCCGAGCGGTTTCGTCGCCGCGTTTCATACCGGGGCTCGCTTCGTTAATAATGGTTTTGCGCAAAAACAAATCGTCCGGCTTTGTAATACCGATTTCGGTACGGATTGGAAATCGTAATCAAATTTTTCGTTTGCAGGACTGTTCCGTTTCGAATGCGGAGAACGTGTTTTAAATTGAATAATACTTCGTTTGATAGTTGCAGTATGAAATCATTGAGTTTGAAATATGTAGTAAAATTTGTACTCCCGATTAATGTATACTTTCTTGTTAAATGTTTTTAATGTGCAAATGGAATTAAATATACAATATTTTTAGACCGTAAAACATCCTCGTTTAGAATATATAAGAATAGAAGGCACACACGTACGTTTTATTTTCCGTTATTGATTTCCTGAACTACGCTACAATACTGCGACTTCCGGAGAGAAGAGAAAAGTTTACATCCGTCGAAGACGATAAACGCTCTCGAGCCGTAGCCGTGTTTTTTCATTAAATTCGAGTACTTTTTCATGCGAGCACCGGGGCGGGTAGGTAAACAAGGAAAAAATAAAATGCATTTACATGAAAAATCGTAGCACGCGTCGAATATTGAAAGGCGCTCGATTGGCATCCGATTCCGCGACGGCGAATTTCTCATACTTCTAATCTTTCCACGGCAGGGAGGGAGGGAGAGAGGGCGG
>UCOM01001840.1:0-34358 GCA_900474385.1 Ormyrus pomaceus
CTCACCGGCTCCCCCACCCTGTTTATAATGCGCGCACACGAGTAAATTGCGCGTGAAGGCAGAGTGCGGAATTTGTGCGTGCAAGCCCGAGCGTCCAATGAGCCGTGAGCCCCTGGCTATCGCGGAACCGAACGCCGCAACCGGCGAGTGAGAGAGAGAGAGAGAGAGAGAGCTGAAAGAGGGCGCCTCTTCGGAATTTTCATGACGGCCCGCGAGTGCGGTGGCGGTGTTGGCCTACATTTTGCCGGTTTAGCGGAAAGCCAGGAACGCCGGGCTTCGTCGGGATGTTTATTATTGGAAATAAGGCAAACGATTGCGGAATGGGGAATCGATCGCTGTGGGCAGATGTTTCGGAAAAGTTCGAGAACGGGTTTGAGAATGGGATTGAATGTAGTAAATTAAAGGTGATGTAAGGGGGGTAGTAAGTTAAAAAATTTGTCATTTACTCTTTCAAAACGATTGCTTAGTTTAGGCTCACTCATTTTGTACGTTTTTCCAGGAACCTATTTAGCAAAAGCATTTCTCTCTTAGCTCTTCAGTGAATAAAAATATCGCTTAATTGAAGCAGCTGCCAACGAAAATAACCTCCATAATGAAATTCAACTTCTCGTGATATTAATGAAGGCATAATTGCACTGCTCGCAGCTGTAGGTCGAATTAATTATCACATCGAATTTTTTATCTAGATTTAAATTAATCGTTATTAGATATTTGAAAAATTTAATGTTCAGGCGTATCTTGGTACATAAAATTCTGCGAAGCTTGCACAAATATAAAAGCTCGGTACTTTTCTAATCACTTCTTTTACAAAGCATTAATTTATGAAAAAACGTTGCAAATTAAATTATCGAAACAAAATTAAATCTGTTGCATCATTAGCAGGGAATCGAGCTTGTGGAAAAAGAAAAAGAACTGTTTAATATCACTTTATAAGTGGACTTAATATATTTATAGGAGCCCCGGTCTGAGTTCGATATTTCTTTATCAGCACATGCTTTCGCTTGAGCGATGACTTGGCGAAGGTACTCGGCCGTTTTCGAAAGCGGCTTTTTACCAACGTGAAGGAAGTTGCTTCCTTGGCTTTTTCTAAGCTCTTGCAAGTCGATTTGGCCCTTTGTTGGCGCTTGGCGAAGTCGCGCGGAAATTACGAGTGTATTTTTCCGATGAGAAATTGCGCGCGCGATGACGAGGATGTTCTCTTTTTTTTTTTTTTTTTTTTTCTTATGAAGGAACGCCGAGTTCCTTGCTCGTGATTTATTTTATTAGTTTTTATTCTATCTGGGTGCAAGCGAAATTACTCAATCAATTTTTATTGGTTTCCTTTTTAACTGAAAGCGGGGAACGATGAAATTACGCTAGCGAATCTTGAAATTTTCCTGTAAAATTGACTGTTTTTTTTTTTTTTTTTTTACGGCGAATGCTACTAGTGACAATACGAGAATAATCGAGTTCAAGGGAATCTATTTTAAGAATTTCTTTTTTCTATGAGTGATTTTAAACCAAATTTTGAATGACTCACTTGCGCAAGCATACCGCCAGTTTTTCAAATAGTGAATAATATCGTATCACTCGATCGTTTTCAGAAAATGCATTTCAATGTATTCGTTATATTCATGCATTAATTTTATCATTGCTGTAGATTTTTATGATCAGCCATTGACTGGAATACTGATATTAGAGGATGTTTCCATGAATTACTCGTACAATCTTTGATATAGAAAAAAAAAAACTTATTTAACCTGCTTATAACTTAGTTTCGAATTTAATAATGCTAGATCTTTTATTTCATGTTTTGTTTGTTAATATAAAACTTTTAGTTACATCTCCTTGCTATAGAGCCGACAAAAAGAAACGTTAATAAAATTTGAGATCGCCTCCACTTTTAATCTTTCCGGCATTTTCCTTAACTCCTTTTGCTTTTAAGAGAGTATTAATTTTTTTAGTTTACGTCTTTTTACGATCCACACATATCAAGTTATAAAAGTGTCACTTTCAAGGCCCTTCCTAGCCTGCGAAGCGCAAGTTAAAAAAAAAAGGGAATAAAACGAGGAAAGGAACGCTAGCTCGCTTGTATCCACGCGGCTTTGTGCCTCGAACTTGTAATACGCATATCAGCGCGCACAAAGCTCGAGCGTATCTGCGCTCGGGCGACTATCGTCCGAGTTTGCCATCAGGCAGCGGAGCGTTCAATTCTGTTTACTTAATGCGCGTGTATCTGCAATAATAGTGGACGCGACTGTTGCTACCTGGGAATCGATTCATTGATCGACTGATATTGCGCAAAGGGAGTATTGCTTTTACAAGCGAGAGGCGCGCGCCTCGCTCCGGAGAGATATTTAATAAGCAAGCACGTATGGAAGACAAGGACAAAAGGAGAAGAGCTCCATCGGCGACGGCCGAGAGCCGCAAGTGAAAAAGATATTAATCGAGGTGAATCGAATCGAGAGAGAGAAAGAGAGAAAGCTGCAGCGGCGAGTATGGATTCAATGAACGCGAGCGTGTACGTCTCCTCGAGCGATTTGTAATTTCCTGCGGCTTTTGAAGGCTCGGGCTCCAGCTATCTCTGTATCGTTGCTTCATTCAATTAAGGGCTTATTTGTTTGACGTTTGACAACACAACAGAGGGCAAACATTTTCGCTCGCGAATAGGATATTAACAGTTTGGGAAATTGAGTTTGGTGTTTGTCGTGTAATTCGTTCCTTTGTCGAAGATATATCGATCTTCGCCTGCCCTCCATTCTTTGTGTTATACTTGCATACTTAACCCTTGGTGAAAGCAGTATCACTTAGGCGGGGGGATGAATATTTTAATTTTTTTTTTTTTTTTTTTATAATAAAAGGAATACTATTTTTATGGGTGGTTATGAAAGTCGATTACAGATTTAACCTGATTTCGTTAGATACTAAATTCAAGCAGAGTCACATAACTATTTATTATATTATGTATATTGCAGTAGCTTTTGTCATTTATACCTACTTGCGAAAGTAATCAAGAAAAATTAATTAATCTTACAATAAATCTTCTGATAATATTAAAAATAAAAAAGAAACTAATAATAATAATAAACTAAATTAGAAATTAAAAATGTTAAGCCCTACTGTTCTACGAGAGTAAGCGACTTCAAACGAGCTGCAACTCCGATCCCGCGCAAGCGTCAAACATCGACGCGCGGCTCCATGAATTTTTGCCGAAGCCGGGGCCCCGTCCATTTCTGGAAATTACCGCTACACGTGCTCTCGTGCGAGCGCGGAGAGTCGGGGTGGGGTATAAGAGGAATCACGTTCCGAGGGAACGCTGGCTCGCGCGATCCTTGTCCCATATGCCGGGAGGCCGGCTCGGCCGGGGCGAGTAAACGAACGATCGAGTCAAGTGGCCGATAGGGCAATGGAGATCAGAGTACGAGCCGACCGGGGCAGTGAAAGAGGAGGGCAGATGGCCACGGCTGAGTGGACGTACGGCGTGACGATGCTGCGGGAGCTTTGGAATCGCGATCGCCCGTTAAAGCATCCACCCCCCCCCCTCTCTCTCTCTCTCTCTTTCGGCTTCGGTAGCCTTTACGCCTCTCTCTCTCTCTCTCTCTCTCTCTGTACGGCCTGAGCTTCGTAATACCTCGCTTAACGCTGGACTAGGCCGAGGATGGATGGAGCCGAACGCGTGCGGGCGGCCAAGCGGAGCTAGATCTTATCTTGAGACTTTGCATCTTGATGCACGATAGCTTTAAAGCCGACCCCCCGTTGTATCTTCATTCCGGAATGTAGGACCCGACGACGATGAGCCGCTCGGACCTGCATTGTGAGTTATTTAAAGGGGCTTGCTTGGTAGGAAATTCTTCTCTTCAATCAATATTGTAGAAAATTCTGGATCTAAAGATTGAAGATAATTTTTATTCGAGAATTGTTGTGTGTTAATTATTCCGACATTATCGCATTTACTTGAAAAAAAAAAAGATTTTATTTTTTGTTAGATAGAATTGTTTAATCTGTTTTGCATAAAAAGTAAAAGGGTATATGGATGAAGCATTTAAGAAAATCATTTAGTCAACTAACTTACCTTACTTATTCTGATCAGTTTAGATTCAGAGCAGCTCTAAATCAGACGTACTCAGATTATAAACACATCTTAAGTTTTAAACGCGATTCTTACTCACATTGTCCCAAATTGCTGTTGACATGTTTGCACGTTTTCCTGGATAAAAAAATAAATCTAAATAAAGCAGAACAGCGAACCAGTCAATTGACGCGACGTTTGATTCAGAGCAGCGCTTTTGATTGACTGGAAAATTATTTTTAGTGGTACGTGGTTAACGTCAATTTTAACTTTGAATGATAAATGTTTGAAATAAATGATCTGTGCAAGTTTTTCTTATGACAAACCAACGTGGACAGTTTACATCAAAAACTTAAAAAAAAAAGTTTTTTTTATTGCAGAACATTGCTCAAAGAAATACTTTTAGGGATTACAATCTAATTATTACTTTATAAGAATAATTCAAGAAAAAATCGATTAAAAACTGGAATCATTAACAACTTTAATATTTGATGACGCTAAATACTATGTAAATTATTTACTTTTAATTAAGTCACGTTAAATTTACATATTGATATAATATAAAATAATGAAAAATATAAAATTATTGAACAAAGTATTTAATAATAGCGAAATAAATACATATGTATTTATACTTTATCTTATCATATAATTTGTGCAACTTACATTTTCAGTCTAATGCACTTTTCTGAAACTGAACATTTTACTCCTTCATTTTTACCGTTATATCTGCACAGATGCGGTTATTAAATTAGATTGCACGGTCAAAGTATCCATTTTCTATATGGTTCCATTATTCTAAAATGACACTTTCCACTAACATAAAAAGATACACTGCAGAGTACAGGAGTGCTTTCTGTTAGCTTGTTGTTAACGTTAATAATTTTCAGGTTAATTTTTAAGTCAATATCGTTTTAATTTAAAATTATATATATTATTATTTTTAATTAAAGGTTTAAATAATTCACTGAATATTTGTAATTCGCGAACTACATAAAACTATTATAAAATGCATCCGCATCCAAGTTTCTAAAATTGAATTTAAACAAATTAGTGAATGGTGTAAGGTGAAACGATTTGTTAATGATGAACAAGTTAGTTGAAGTACTTTAATAGATCGAAGCACACTGAGATTACAAAACCTGCCATCAGTAATTGCTTTCATTATTTTGGCCACGAATACTGCAAAACTAACATGCAGTGAGACATAAGTACTAGTATGTGTATACGATTTACTTGAATAGAGATGAAACACTTGTGATCGGCAACTTGGACTGAATTTAGGATTTGCTCGTCGATTTGCCTTACATCAAGTGATTTCCAATACCAAAGGTCACGAGTTACCAACGAGCTCCTTACGTAGCTGCTCCTACGATGACATTCACGATGACATCTTATGAAATGTCACTGTGAGCACTTTCGAGGTAGGAGAAGTTCCGCCCGTGGATTACAAAGCCCCAATTTACATAAGAGGTGTGTTCACTCTTAGTTAGGCCCTATATATCGCAATTGCATTAGGGGACCGCAATACAGACGTTGCCGTGCAGTCGAATGGATTGACGGGTGCAGCAATAACTTAAGCGTAGGGTACAGTCAAAAATGAGCAAAAAACTAATTTTTTTTTATTTCAGAAATGTGTTCTAGAAGTATCAAAGAATGTGTGAAAGCATTCATTAGAGTCAAGATAAAAAATTTTCACTTGTACCCTATCCTTAACTACTATCAGGTCTTAATTAAAACTTGTGTGAAAGGAAGCAAAGAGCAAGAAAAGTTAGCATAACATTAAAAATCAGTCACAGTTTTGAATTACTGAAGGAGGATTTTTCTACGTTTAATATACCATCTTTTGTATGCTGATTTTCAAAAAATTAAAAATTTTTAAAAACAATAAAATCCAAGTCTATACTTTGTGCACTTATAATAGTACGTATTATTGCTTTAAAAACTCTGCGACTTCTTTTAATGTAAATTAATATTTTAACATCTCTTATTTCCATTAGAGGTACTTTCATATGAAAATTTTCATTAAATACTAAATACTCAAAAAGTTGTATTAATATGTACCTTTTACTAAAATATGCTTCTTCGTGAGCTCCAAACCAGTTCTCGTTATTCAAACACGTAGAAATAGTCCAAGTCATACTCCGAAAACTTAAATTGCACAATGAATGAATAAACAGAAAGGGAAGTAGGCAAGCACCGGATAGAAAATGAAAGTAAAGGAAAGAAAAAGTATAAAATAGAAGACTATCAGTAAAAGTAATTTTATCCCTCCTAATGATTAATCATTTATAGTGTTTGTAATCTTACTCCAAATAAGTGAAAACTTTTAATTGCTGTTCTGCTTTTGTTTCTAGTTTTTCTGAAAACTTATTGCAAGTCGCTCAAGATTAAAACGTTTACTGCGTAAGGCCTCATAATATGCTGTGCAGAAATAAAAATTTACAATTTAGCGCTCTATTTAGTAGTTTTAAAAAATAAGAAAATCTTTCAATTAAAAATAAATAAACTATTATTTATAGTTTTTAAATTAATTATTTCGTGAATAAAATAATTTCCATTACTTCCATTACGCGCGAAAGTTTATAAAATATAAATTTAAAGTTAAAACGAGCTGAGAAATTTCGACGTAGCTAAAAACTTTCCTTAAAACGTGAAAATTAGATAAAAAGAAGAGCTGCCTGAAGTTCGCCAAGTTCATGTCCTGGAGGACTCGTTGTCTCGGCGCACCTTTCGTCGAACTTTTGGTCGGTTATTAGCCCTCCCGCTCAGGGCAGTGTTCGCGGCTCCGCTCATGTCGTTATCGCATTCAATTTCCTCGGGGGAGGGGGGGGGGCAAAAGAGGTTGCGCAAGCTCCCGCGTTTTGTTATCAAAACGCCGACAGTCCGGAAAATCCACGCTCTCTCTCTGTCTCTCTCTCTCTTTCTCTCTTGAAAGGCTGACTCCTCCTTGTCCTCCTTTCCAGCGTCGATAATGTCGTTGGAGGAGCGAATGAGGCAGAATAAGAAGAGGACGAGAGGAAAAAGACGACGGCGACAGCGCCGCACGGGATAAGGCGAGGCTTCGAGCTGAAGAAAAGAGGAGCAGCAAGGCTAGAATGGTGATGATGGATTAAATAATTCAATGGCTCTCGTAATTTTGATATGTATTTTTCGAGATGTATTTTGGCCGAGTTATGTGGATCGCTGGATCGCGCTTGAATAATTTCGGTGAAAAGAGAGAAGTGAAGCGATGCGCCTAACGCTCGGCTAACCTGGCTTTTGGGGTGGTAATTTTAAATTAATGAAAAGGAGAATCTGGAATAAAATATGTAATTTCGTACGTTAAAAAAATTAAAATTTTTTTTCATTATCTATTTTAGACGTATATACAGCAAATGAATAAAATAGCGGTTATTTTATGTACTATAATATAGCCTTTGAACATAGTATAATTGCACGTTAATTGCCTCTAAAATATGAATAAATTCTATATTTGCATATAGCATAAAGCTTATATTTTTTGAGCAATTTATGTACAAATAGAATCAAATTTCAAATTCAAATCAGGTCATTTGTTAATTATCATCTCCATTCATTAATGTACATGTACGGATAATATGCGAATTTTCCTCCATTAATACTAATCCTCTAGTAATGATTAAGGAAATTAAATACAGTTTTTATATATATATATATTTTCTAATAAATCTAATAAATTCCAATATATTAAAAAATTACAGTTAATACCTGCATTTTCAAATTAATATATCACTTTATATTATTTATAAGCAAGATATGATAAATAGCTGCAAGATAGAAATTATCTAAATAAATAATAAAATAATATGTATGTTTACAAAATCAAAACAACTATTTGACCTGAAGTAAAAGGATGAAGCACATCAGTGAAAGAGGGAAATATTAGCCAGTGAAGTCGAAAGTCATAAAACCAGTGACAGTAAAAGCAATATTTCTTTTGATTTCCATTCTTTCGCGATCGTAAAATAACGCAGTTAATACATTACGAGGGTGTAATTCAGATACACAAAATTTCCACGATGTATGTCCTAAAAATATGAAATTAACAAACCAAAAATGCCGTGCGTAATAAACTTTTTTATAGTAAAATTTTTATTTCCTTCAAACAAATATTTTACTTGTATTGTACTTTTTTGCAAAAAGATGTTTATTTTCTTTGAAATTATGTATATTTTAATTAAGGGATAGTTGAAAAGTAATAGAATCCAATTTTATCGATGTACATAGAATCATGAAATTTTATTCAAAATATATAAATTATAAAAAATATAATCTTTCCAATGCCCATGCAATTTCTTACACACCGCATTATTTCCGTTTCATAAACGGTTTCAAACAAAAATCTAAAACGCGTTTCGCCGTAAATAATAAATCCAGCTCTTGCACAGATAATTAAATAATTCCGGTGGGTTCGAGCAAGTGACTCGCGCTCTCGGTCGGCGCTATAAATTTCGCAAGTGTAATGCGGAAATCCCCAAAGCCCGCTCTCTGTAAAAATCGAACGTCCTCGGGATCGTCGTCGTCGTTGTCGCCGTCGTGTCCACGGCTTCAATCTTCTCTTTACCCACCCCCCAGCCTTCGTCGCTCTCGGCGCGGACATTGGAGCGGAGTCGAGGCGGCCTGCGGGTTTTCTCTCTTCGCCGCCTCCTCCTCTCCATTAAACCGGCGAATTAAATTACTGTAATTACACCCCTGGGCAGGAAGTGCCAGGTGGAAAATCTGCGAGGCGGTGCGCAACGGCCAACGAGATTAAGATTCTCCCCCGTCTTCCCTTTACATTAACCCTTAACTCCGCTTCCTTCCCCTCTCCTGCCTCTTTCAGGCCGGGCTGCTCTTACTCGAGGCTTCTTCTCGCACTTCTTGCCTTGGAGAACACCGGCGTATAACTCGCCGGTTAAGCTAATACTTACACCGACTGCCACGCAATATTAGCTGGAACCGGAGCCGCCTTGGGCGCAATTTTCCGCATATAGCACTGGAATTTACGATTAAATTTTTGATCCCCCGCGATGAGCTTTATTAAGCTTGCTGGCTAAACTTTGTTCGCACTGGAATTTCAGGCGTTTTGACGTTTATACGTTCGTAAGTAAATTTTACGCATACATGCAGATATTTTTTAAAAAGTACTGTTTTAGACTTTCCGAGTCTAAATAAGTGCTTATAAGTCGATAACGGAAAAAAGCTTTCTCTCTAGGAGAAAGAAAAAGTAAAAATACAAGTTTATTTTATTACATATTTAAGCTTAATAATTTATGTATATAATGAAAAATAAAATTATACCTTTCATTTAAATGTAAAAATGCACAAAAACAATCCGCGCTAAAAGCAGTGCCTCAGGTATTTAGCAGCCAGATTCCAGCAAATCTTCCCTTCCCTCCTTCCTAATTCCCCTAATTGCGCATAATTGCATAAACAAAAAGCAGATAATTACCGTTCCGACAAACGAGAGGTGTACCAGCAGCGAGGGCGTCGAGTCGCTGGCACAAAGAGATTAAAACGCGCTCATTACGCAGTAACGTAGAGAGGAAGCGGCGATTTTAAACTGATCGCAGTAGATAGAGGTCGGGGGGTGGTCAGACCCTGAAAAACGCTTTTGCACAGCTGCTGATGCAAGACCATCGCGGTGGTTTTCCTCTGATGCTCGGCTCACCCATGCATTACAGTATGTGTGGCGCCACCAAGCCGCTTTATCGCGCAGAAGAGAGAAAGAGAAGATGCCTGACCGCCGCTCGGCTTATACTACTGCCGCTATTCCTGGAATACTGCTGGCATTGTTCCGCGATCATTTCGATAAATGAAGTTTGAATTAAATATATGCGGGTGATACGGATGAAGAGACGCTTTCAATGGCTATCTCTTTTGTGGGGGATACATTTTAAATTATTGAGAGCGGATCATTGAAAGTCATTGAAAATATATATCTTTTTTTAAAAAAAGTCATTTTGTTTTCAGAGATTTTTTCTGCGAAAATCCTTTCAGTGTAATCAGGCAAATGGTCTGGAAATGTAAAATTAAAGTGCCATTACCTTAAACCGTATTCAACTGAGAATAATAATGCAATTTCCGCGATACAATTAAGTTCAAATCTAAGTGAAGCATATTGTTCTGATTATGCAAGCACACGTTCATGCTTATTCTAACAGTTGTTAAATGAAAATTAAAATCTATTATGTTTAAACGATCGCATGAGTTACACGGGTAATTTCTAACTACTACTGTGCTTTGGGTAATTATAAAGAAATTAAACATTAGGTTAAATCCTATATTATTTAAATAAATTTTAGCCTCGTGAAGCTGTAGTTTATTTTAGTTTATAACCCTAAGCAATTTTGAAAATTACATCATATTACTAAGAAACTCTGCAATCTCGAAACTTTTCCGAGTAAATTTCTCGTCTATTACCTCGGCTGTTACCAGAGTCGGTTTATTTTCTTGAGTAATTTTGCAGGTTGTTATTAAGTTAAGCTGTAAAACAAAATAGCTCCTGTCGCCCCAAATTTAATTTAACTTTTAATTCTAAAACATAAATCACGTATTTCTATAGGAACTTTAAAAAAATAAACCAGGAGCTCCCAGTTATTAATACCCAAAGTTCAAATTCAATTCCGCGCCTCCCGCCGGAAAAAAAGCTCGGGAAAGGAACAAGGCGTCCCCGAAGGAGTAAAGGAGACGCGTCCGCCCCCGTCTAAATATTTAACCATCTTGGCGCAGTCGGGTAATCGCGCGCAAATACAGACCCCTCCCCCCTCCCCCTCCCCCCGCGCGCACCTACACTTTACGCCCTCGCGCATAAACAGGCGCTTCGGTGCATGGTAAAGTCTCGGGGGGCCCATCTTGCCGCAAGCTCGTCAAGTTCCTCGACGGGAGCCTCGGCCGCGTGTACACACGAGCCTACGCCGAGGGCAAACATATTCCCGGCGCCGCGCCGCGGCGGCCAGGCCTGTGTGCAGAGAGGGAGATTGAGGCTTGATTCTGCTTTGTAGCCATGTTGACAAGTGCGCGAGCCTCGCGCTAAACCGGGAAGCGCCACTGGCACCTCTTCTCTTCTCCTTCTCCCTCCGCTCTTTCGGTCTGCCGTTTGGCCTGGAGGTGATTGTACGTGTGTGCGCACGGCGTACGTCCGCTGTCGAATCTGATATCAGATGGCACGTTGTTTCGCTCCTCTGCGAGTGCTGCGACAGAGGGTAACTAGAGGCGCCCGTAGCCGCGCGCGTGCATACGAATTGCGTGAGAGAGCATGTGCGTGAATGCTGGCTCGCAGAGATTTTTCTCTGCGGTACTGCGAATTTTTACTGCAGCTTTCAGAGCAAGGAGAGATTGAGTTTTAGGGGAGAATATCTGAAAATGAATAGTAACTGTAGTAATGAAAAATTTTTCTAAGGCTCGACTGGATTTTGAAAATATTCTTGTTAAATATTTTTGTTATGAATGTTAAACAGAATTTGTACGAGAGCCGTAAAGGAATAAAAACCGGAAATTCAATGCAATCGCAGGTTTATTCATCCTTTTAACAAGTTTCTGCAATGGTCATAAATCTTTGAAAAAAGAAAAAGTTAATCCTATGAAAATAATCCGCCTCGTGAAAAACAGGTATTAAAGACCGTAACCTTTCCGCAAGAGATAAGGTTGAAAGGAGCCAGCAACGATAAATATGTATGAATCGGTTAATGAGTCCGCCGCGGGAAACGGGAGCAAATAAGAGAAAGTTTCCGCGAGCATCAGCCGGCGTTTGTTGAAACGCTGCGCGAGAGCAATATTATCCTGAATCATCCTTAACGAGGGGGATATAGAACTCGAACGCCGGTAATCTCCTGCTTTACCTGCGTCTCTCTCTCTCTCTCTCTCTCTCACTGCCACTTTCTCCTCCTCGAATACTCCTTCTACTCCTGTTTCTGCTACAGATTACTCGAGATTCGATTCCCCGCTGCTTGTAGATACAAGCGATAGATAGGGCGCGCCGTTGTGCCGAGAATCACATGTGCCCCCGCGCCTGTGTGTAAGTGTCGGGATCCTCGGCGTAATTCGAGGCCGCGTATCTATGTAGAACGTCGCTAGGATAGCTTCGTTATCGGTGCCGCAATGCAGCCTAAGTATGTGTGCACGTGTGCGGATGTGTGTGTGTGTGTGTGTGTGTGTGTGGATGGGTGCACGCGTGTCGTTGACGTTTTTGAACTCTTGCGGCTTGGCACGATGAGATTGGAGATGAGCTGCCGTCGACGGAAATCAACCAGATTTCTTTGCCCGGCTTTCCTTCTGCTCCTTTAGGCGAGCGAAAATTGTTTGAATATCCGAGTTTAGAGCTTCGAAAATGACAAGGATTTTTTTTTTTAGTAATTTATTTGCGACCGAAAATTGCGAGAAATTCAATTTAAAATGCAGTCTTAAAAATCCCTGAATTATTATTAAAATAAGACCCTAGAAACGGCGGGATTATTACGTTTCTCAAAGACCAAAATGAGCTTTTCTTTAGTATTCTCTATTTTTAGTTGAAAACCGAGAATCTTTACAAGCTTGGCAATATTAAAGTTGCATTTCTGCTCTACGCTTAGGTCGAACAAAACCTGAAATTAAAAAAAAAACTTGACCAACGAAAATAATCCGAGACGCTTAACATTAATGATCTGTTTACTAAATCCAGAATAATCTATGCAAGTGCTGCTTACACGCGCTTGATCGCTAAATAGAAACATGTTACGCTCGGCGAGCGTCTCGAAGCTAAACACCCACTCCGCAGATCGCGAGCTAAGCTCTCCTCACACCTGCGCAATACGCCCCCGCACACCAGCCTAGACAAAGCGTACGTGACCGTAAAGGAATGCTACGCCCCTTCCTTCATCTTTATGATCCCCCGGGTGAAGCCCGGTTCCCGCTCTTACAGACGCTCTCTTGTCGTTTCGCTTAGCGTCGCCGGCGATAAATCATAAACAAGAGCCAATGTGCATCTCCGGGGCTTATCGGGCTCGCGGAGACCGTCGCCCGCCGACATTCGTCTTACCCGCGCAGAAGGCTACAACCCCCGCCGAGAGAGAGAAGGATATGCAAGGATCGCGAGACAAAGATAAGGGACGAGAAAAAAGACGCTTGGATACGACGGACGAGAGTTTTTGTTGCAGGCGCTTGTGTCACGTACGAATGTTTCAGAAGGATTAAGCGTACTTATTTTCGACGATTCATAATTTATTTCAATTTTTTCTCTGGTAAAAGCGCATAATGTCCATTGAGATAAAATATGAAGTTTTAACAAAATAATTTACAATTTCAGAGTTGAGGACCCACATTATACTTTTTTAAGAGGAATATTATTTCTATTCTTTACATACTTCAAAATTTAGTTGTGGATTACTCTTTTAAAAAGCTAATGCCAAACCCGTTTTCGCTGTAAAGACAGCAGAAAAATCTAAAGAAATTCAATACTATTCTAATTTCAAGTTTAATCCGTTAAAATTATTTCGCTTGAACTTCGTTGAAGAATCCAGAAAATAAGTAAAACAAGATCGAGCAAGGGAAAGAGCTCGGATAAATACAAACGTAAAAAATAAGCAAAAGGAAAAAGGCGAAGCAGAAAATCGCGGAGGAGAAAAGGAGTAGGATGGAAGGGCCGGAGAAAAAGGGAAAATAAAGAGTTGCGATAAAAATTTACGAGGAAGAATGCGAATCCAATGCGACCCGTTAAGGGTAGGGATATTCAGGCGAACGCGCCGCGGAGAATGCCACAAAAGATCTATTATTTATCGCCGGCCATAATTCACTTTAGACTCGTCCAGAGAACAAGAATAAACAATGCCAGGGGGAGGAGGGAAAGTCAGTCTCTACGACTGACTGCTGAAGGTTTCTCTCTCTTATTCTCAGTGTGGTTTTGGTCTATTGCTTCTCTTCCACGTCGTCCGGGCGATTCGATCTTTAAACAATTTTATTGCGAGAACGTTGATCACTTCCATGAGGGGGAAGAAAGGGAGATGAAGAAGCTGCGGGTCGTAAAAACCACACACGAGAGGACATTGATTTATTTTTAATGCCTGGTTTGCTAAATAAGGTTTGTAAACTTTAGAAAATGTATATTTATTTTTACTAATAACCACTTTAGCATAAAATATATTAACTCTTATGAATGATTTTTAGCTCTGTTCAAGTAATTGATTGAATTCATTAAAATGATAAATTAAAGTAAATAAAAATGGTAATAGTAAATACCTAGTACATAAATTTTGAAATTTCACAAACGTCATAAATGTTATTCTACATATATCCAATACTAAAACGTTAAAAGTAACTCTAAAACAGGGCAAGAAATATATACTTTAAGAGACCTTTTGAATGTTGCATGACAGTGTTATTGTTTTACTTTTATCCCCACCTTTGTGAAGCTTAAAAATCTGCGGTGGAAAAAGAAAGAGCAACAAAAAGAGAAGCCATGCGCGGCGCATTAAACGCGGAGCTCTTTCACTTCTCGCGTTCGTTATTTATAGGCAATTTCCCAGAGTTCCGATAGGCCCTATCCGTCTCTTTTTATCTTTAGCTTCCTGCTTATACGCAAGTCCCTTTTTGCTTTCTATTGTCTTTACCTTTCCTTCCCCGATTTCTCGAGCAGAATATTTTTCTCCGTCGTCAGACTTTTCTGTCTTACTTTTGAAGAAGCGCCATTAAAAGTTCATTCAGACGCCTGCACCATAATTATTTAATGACTCGTAACAGTACACAGACTTTCTAAATTTCCGACGTCAGCTCCTCGAAGCTTCTTCGAAAGTATGCAGGCTAAAAGCAGCGCATTTCGAAAGGCCCCTTGTTTTCGCTGTAAATCCGCGACTGTTCAAACTGCAGACCGGAATAAAAGGGCTAAGAGCGCCGAAGATAAGAGCCGGAGAGCAGACCAAACGCGGAGAAGAGAGCGGCTTAAAGCGGCGCCTGCGCCGCAGAAAGGCGATTCTTCACCGTCGAAAAGTTTTTTGCCAACTTCGCTAGCCGACCAAGATTTACCGCGGTTTATCAAACCCGCGAGGCGGCCGCGCGCAGGCAAATGCCACCTGACGGGCCCGCCGGATTCCGAATCTCATCCCCCCCTCGCCCCCCGTGAATCTCGAAGAGGATTTCTCGAGAGCGCAGCTCTCTCCTGGATTGTGAGCGGGGAACATTTGAGAACGAGCTCGGATCGAACTTTCGCGGAAAATGTTTCAATTCGAAAATTTGACGCTGCGATTTTTATATAACGAAACGAATTGGAAAGAATAATGAAATTAACATTTTTGGTTTTGTGTTCGCGAATGCAAAGCTTAAATTTAAAATCTGGAAATTCGAGTAGCCTCGGAGGCAAATTCCAAGTGAAAGGCAAAAAACCGCGAGAGTGCGAGAGACGCTAAAAAGTGAAATGTTGAAGTGGGAAGAAACCGTAGACGGAAAAAGTCTTGGTCGCGTTGAAAGTACAGCGGGCCGTGCCTATCCAGGGGCGCTACATTTTGAAAAATCCTGTTAGTTAGTACGTCTGGCACGTCCGAGGATTTATCTTGGACTGCAGACTCCCCGTGCGTGCGGCTTCCTGCGAGTGTGCGTCGAGGTAAAAGAGCACAGCGGCCTCCCCCCCCTCGGCGCGCTTTTCCTTTTATCCTCTTCTTTACTTTTCTCGCTTTTTGCAAGCGCGTCTTGTGCACGGATCGGCGCTGGCCTCTGATGAATTTTTTGCTGGATCGTTGGATTTCATTATTTTTCCGAGTTTGGAATTAAATTTTCAATAAAAACGAGCCAATTGTAAGGCTTAACGAAGGGAGCATTGAGTTACATGTACGGTTGACCGTGTAAAAAAATTATACTTATACTAGAAATAATCGGCTATGCAGAATGTAAGCTAAGAATTGGACATGCATAATCTAAGCATAATTTATACACAATTTTTACATAAAAGTGCAAAAAATATGAACTTCTCTAATAGCCATCGGTTGCTAATTTTGTCATGAAGAGGTACCGTCCAAATTGGCGGCGAATAATTCAATTTATTTATATAAATTATTTATAAAATCTTTATCGTTTTTTACTGACATGCCTTAATTTATTAGTATGATAGAATGATCAGTAAAATGATACTGATTCATTTTATGATTAGATATAGTCACCATTCCTGATGGTATAGATTTTTATAAACTTAAGACCAGTAAATTGCAAAGATTTTATTTACCTCAAGTCCTTACTTCTCTCTGCTTTAATCTTATTAGACAACTTCATTAATTATCACGAGAAGTCCCAAAACTATATTGTTAACTATTCTATTTGTTAACACAAAACAATGCAGATTATAACTTCGATAAGTCTTTTGAGTGGTGTTCTTGTTCTCATAGTTGTAATACCACACGATAAATTACTGATTACAAATTGGAAGTATGTTCAGAACCAATAATCCATTTTTATTTTACGGAAAATTTACTTTTTGTATGTATCTTCTCATCTTTTATTCTGACAGAATTAATTCAGTATTTCAGGAATTCGCCGATCAGAAAAATTTTGTCGACTCCTCATCCCTTTTGCACGAACGTGTTTATTTTAGTAATTGATAGCCGATCTTTATTTTCTTCTTCTTTGTTTTTCTTATTACCTTCTCTTTCCATTTCGGCTTGAAGCTTCATCTTTCATCGTCAAATTGCTCCTTTCGCATTTTTATTTCTCCCTTGCCAACTAAATTAATCTATCATTTTATTACTTCATTCTCGTTTACTTAGCGATTTATGTTGATTTTCTAAGCTTCAGAAGATTACCGTCAGTGTAAATATTGGCTTCTTATTAAATTTTCTGTTACATTTTTTCATGAAGATTGATAATTTTCAAACACAATCGATTTATATTCTTCTACAAGTCGCCAACCTATCCTTTACGCAAATTGTGACAGTCAAACTAATTATCAAAGTAAGGATCTAAATAGAAAACAATCAAAATTTACACGTACATAACCAATTTATTAAAGCTTTAACGCATTGAATAAAAAAAGATCTCTCAAAGCTTTCACATCTGCTCTAATTACATTAGCGAGAAACATTCTCTAAATTACCAAACACTCAGCACTCTGCCGAGGCAGCTGTACGCAAAAATTAATAATTCATTTGCAAACGCGTCTCTAAAGGCCTCTATCTTCCTCCAGTAACGTCCGATGTGCGCGCGCGATTACGAGATTTCATCATCCGCGCTCACGTGCTCAACGCATTACACGTATAAATAACGCTCTCCAGCCTCTTTCCCCCCTTCTCTCCCCCTGCGCGGCCGCCTCATATACATACGGTGTACACCGGCCCTCGTGTGTCGAAAAATTTAATAAAAAGAACGGAGCAAAAAAAATTCCAGCTACGGCAGCGGTACGAAGAGTGTAGAGAAATAACATGCGAGGCGACGCGAGCGTTATACGCGCAGCTTGGCGCAGAGACCCGAACAAAAAAATAAAGTTACGCGTGCACATGCGGGCCTGTTAGAGAGGAAAAGAGATGGAAGGAGAGAGAGAGAGAGAGAGAGAAAAAGAGAGGCAGAATAAACGGAGGTGCCTTTTTAACCGAATGACGGAGACAGACGTGGGAAAAGCGATTTTTCAAATTGCTTTTCACGCGCGACACTCGTAATTCACGCTGTTTAGAGAGAGATTGATTTTTTGTACCTGCCTATTTATGCATGTGACTGTTACTTTAACTTGGCATTTGGCTGATTCACGGTTTCGTATTCACGGTTTAATGTTCGCGTTCGATGACTTAGCTTGAATTAACCATTTAAATTAAGCAAAGCAGGATAAAGTTTATAATATATACTAAAATAATAAGATAAGAAGGCTTAATATGAGATCTAACAAAATGCACCAAAGTATCAAATAGTTTCTCCAAGCGTAAATGCTCAAGTTCAACATATACCCGTAATTCAGCAAACTTTCCAGTTTAATTTGAGATTAGAGACACAGCTACACGTCTACGAAAGCTCTTTGCCACGTTTCTATGTACGTAAGTGAGCCACGCTCGAAAAAACATGCGAAAATTAGTTGGCGTTTCCTTCCGGTATCCTAGGTGCAAATAAGCAGAGCGGTGAAAATTCCTCAAAGAAAAATAGAATTCAAATTTTGGTGGAAAGTTTTACTTGCGCATAAAGCTGAAAACGCAAGATACTATGCAAATGGTCATTTAAAATTTGGAATTGAAACATTTTTAATTAAATCTTTAGTCACGACTAACATTTTTTTATCTTTTTTTATGTAAAAAATCGAATTTTCAAAGTTGGAAGTTCAAATAATGTTCTGGCCTTCAGTGAAAATAAATCCATTAAAGCTTACTAGAAAAACAATGGTTAAAGTAAATACATTTCCAAGGACTTTTGTCCATAAATTTTCATCTGGCGAAGAGCAACTTGTCCGGGTAATGCCAAATTCCGGTATGAGACTTTTGCGAAACTTGTCGCAGGATATTATCGTCAAGTCAATTCATTCAAGAGTACACGTTGAATTTTGTACTTATACAGGAAAGGATGAGAAGTGAAAGACAAAATCACATAAAATTCGATGCGTTACTCTTAGCCCTTTAAGATAAAAGATATTTTTCTTCTTTGTTTTCATTTTCTGGAAAATGAGAACAAAGAAGAAAGTAAAATAAAAATTTTACTGTTGAAAGCAGAGCTTTATCCAGAGAAAACAAATAGTAACTTTAATTGACATTAATCTATTCGTATGATGAGTTTTGTAAAATTAATCTTTTCAGAATTTCAGTTATTTAAGTGAAATTTCACTTCCAACTTGGCACTGATGAACCTAAATTTCTCTTTATTTATGTTATGTCAAGCTTTAATTCACAACATAAACCGTCGCGCTCAAATTACGATTGCATGCATTTATGACAAAGTACATTGTGTCAAAATTACATATAATATTCCTCGTAGGATATTCCGTTCCATTTTGAATGAGTCCAATTTACAGTCGGCGGCAAATATCGCGGCACTGAAAGCCAACGACAATGATCGTATAGCCAAGAATGCAACGTTGCGCCACTAGAGGATAACCGCCCTACCCTTAAATCCCCGAAATTAATCTCAATTACGTCTCTACCGCCGCGGTATAAGATACGAATGAAGCTACTGTGAGAGATGGCGATTTAAATTAGGTAAAGACAGGAATAAATAACGTATTAATTTAATTACTTGTAGATATGGGAGGAACGACAATTAAAATTTCATTTTAATGACGGTATTATAATTAAAAACGTAAAAACACTTTGATGTAAGAGAAGCAATTAAAATTTGAAAATAAGCAAATTTTTTGATTCGACTTTAAGATTGATATCTAAATCTGTTAGTTTAAAATTTTATAGGAAAATGTATAATTTTATATACGCGAACCAAAATCGTAAAAGGTTGGTTAATCAATATATAATATTGGAAGCAAAAAATACAGGTAATAACAGGTAATGATCAATGAAACATAGACAATTTCTTGAAAAGTACTACCTAAATGTAGCGTAAGTACTGAACTGCAGCAGGAAAAGGGGCAAGAATAAAGCGGGAAATGAGAGAGCAAGGAAGAGCAGGGAGCAAGATAGAGGACGGAATTACGTTTGCCGTGGTTATCTTGGCCAGGCGCAAGAATTGTCATAAATTTCTCACGGCGGCGAAAAGGGATTTCCTCCGGTTGACAAACGAGCGCAGTATGGACGCGGCCGCCCATGCAAAACCGACTTTCTCACTCCCCCTCCCTCCCCGCGCCCCCTCCGCCCCGCTTTTTTAGTCCCAACAGTCGCGAGCAGTATCTGAGTACTTTGTCTCCGGGAGCGTATTTAGTCGATAAAGTACACTGCAGCCCCCTTTTTTGCGCAGCCTAAAAACTGCGAGACCACTTTTTCGAATGCCGAAGATTGCTGGCCGGAGTTCCTCGTGAAGACGCTGCGAGGAGTGGAATTATTTGAGGGGAATGATTCAAAATTTTTTAAGCTTTTTCAGTTTATGAGATACAATTGTTTATTCGACTAATATTAAATATAACAGTAACAGTGCATTATGTGTTAGTAATTATAATTATTAAAAATATTTCCACAAGAAAAAGTAATATAATCTAAAATGCATCAAGTATTTTAAATCATTAAATTATACCATCATCAACCCCTTCGTCCTACGGCCAAGAACTTGTTCAAAATAATTCCTTTCATACCTCGCCCTTTTTGGAACCTCACCCTTTTTAGAAGCAAACTCCAAATGAGCGAGAAAAAAAAAATCAATTGAAAGCAATTGGTTGAAAAGCCGTAACGCAATTGAAGATTTTGCCGCTCTCGGCGCGAGTCGGGCGAACTTTTCGGTCCGTTGGCGCGATGCGAAGCCGGAATAGCAGCGGCGCTGCAGCGTCCCTCCTAATTAAAAACATGGTAACGCGCCCGGCGTACACACGCCGGGAGGGCATTTCATCTTAATTTCGGACATCTGCAGCGCGCGTTTTGCTCGTTTCCCTCGCGCCGCGGCGGTGCGGCCGGCGTCTCGCAAAATATACAAACTGATTTTACTATCCCGCTCTCGCCCACTAGATTCATTCGAGGCAAGAATGGACTCATTACGCGAAGGCTGAACGGGGGGACTATAGCTTGCATTACCCAAATTAAGCAGAAAACCCACTAGCTCCTGCATTGCCCTCCTTCCTGCCCTCCTTTCTCTCTGGCCGCGGAGCCTCTTTTTCCGCTCTCTCGATTTCTCTTTCTCCCTGTGCGCGTGTCGTGTAATTTCTCACTCGACTGGCTTGCATGCACGTAACGCCGAGTCGACGCCGGAGCCTATAATGGCTACAGTTTGCTCGATTGACTTTTCAACTTTTTTCAGGGACTGCACGGAATTCAAATGTACTTTATTAATGAGTAAATAGTTTTGCTCGTTAAGGGTTTTGTTGGGTTGATCGCTTTCATTATTTTGTGAATGAGACCTGTTGACCTGATTGACTCGATGGTACTTTCGTAATTCAAAATTGGAAGCCCATTAGAGAACGCCAGGATTAATATACCTTTTCGCGAAATGAAAAATGGTTCTCTTGGCATTACTCTCCCTTTGTTCGAAATTGAAGATCAAAATGAAGGTATTTTCCTGATAATAGCGAGGGAAAGGAAAGAGCTACTTATAAGAATTTGGAAGATCAATTTGTTCATCCTCTCGATTCGATTTATCGCAAATCTCCTCTTGATAGACAATTTGGTGACAAATACTTTTAAAAACTTATACGAATGACGCTTCAATAATTTGTTTACCTTATCAGACAAAAATTTACACGACGCTCTTTGCCAAGAAGATGTTAATTCCATGCAAACCAAATGCGCGATTCATCAGCAGAAACGGAGCTTCCCGCCATGAAAATATCTCTCAGCGCATTACCCGTCCTTATCTACGCCTCAGCGAATCCCTCCCAAAAAAGCAGATCGATCTAAACAAAGGATATCGCCTCCGAAATTCCATCCCGCGTCTCGGGGAAATTCCCGATCGCGTCAAGGAAAGCCCGTCGAGACAAAGGAGGAGGAGGAGGAGGAGGAGGAGGAGGAGGACGAGGCCAAGCGCGGAATCGCCGCGCACGAAGTGCAGGGACCGTTAAAGAGAAATGGCGCGCGCAAAGTTTTGGCTGCGACGTCGCGCTGCTCGCCGGGAGAAGGGGGTAAAGGCGCCTGGAATCGTACTCGCAGGGCCGAAAACTCTTCGAAAATGGGGACAGAGAGGAGAGAGAGAGAGAGAGGGGGAAAGTCGAGTATCGTAGATCATGGACCTTTTATCGAGTGTATCTTCTTATCTGCTCGAACTACCTTTCTTGCTCGTACTGTCTCTCCGTTTCCCCTTTGCTCCCCTTTCTCTTAAACTCTCTTAGTCTATCGTTTTGCTTACTTTTTTAAAGAGTAATGTTCATTTCTTTTCCCTTACCTCTTTCCTAGTTTATTTTGTTTACCGAGAAACAACTCTTACAAGTGGTGAACTAAGCATATATAGAGTATTGATTGTATTTTTATTCTCAATATTAAGTTATTTATATCTACTAGATTACCGATTAAATTGGGCGTAATACACTAATCAATATCTGAATGGCTATTGCTTAAAATTGATTAATTTTTTAATGCAGTAGATGTCTAATAACATTTTTTCATCTTGTAGCAAGAGCCCATTAAACCGTAAATATAAATAATGAGAATAATTGACGTAAAGTCTCGGTGACACTTATAGTTACTCTAGACACAAGAAAGCGGAAAACGTTACGGGAACGGTATAACACGCTGTAAATATTGTCTTCATGATGCTCGTTTCGAGATGAAAAGAAGCGCGACGAGATCGCCAGACTGCTGAACATAAAAATGTAACAACCACCCAGTGGTCCGGATAGCGGGAGAGAAATAAAAAGAAAGAGCCGACAAGAAATACAAATTGTGCCATGTCAGAAACCAGTTGGCTATTAAAGAGAATAACTGAATCGTTTATGCTACTTTTGATGGAATATCGCGAGTAAACTTCCACTTATCGGCGATCTACAAGTACAAATATTTTACGTAAATTTTACAAAAATTCCCTGGTAGAAATTTTACGCAGTTTTTAACCAATGAATAGCCAGAAATGCGATTTATGGCTTATTTTCGGCTGTTTGCTAGCTAAACATTACGTATTTTCGTCACGGTTTTGAAGCAGAATATAGCTGCTTTTTATTTACTGGACAATTTTAAATATTTATATATTTAATAGTGGCCAGTTTTAATTATTTATACATTGTAAATATTTTTACAACAAAAATTATTTAAGAACCCAGATAACATTGTGTCGCCACACTGCCAGCAACATACACCACGGCATGCTGACAGCACGGTCTTCAATATTTTTCATTATTTTTCGGTACATCGACTGACTTTTCTGTTATTTCACTACAATATTTATCTACTATGTCTTTTAACCTTTTTCTTGTCTTATTCATTCTGTACTTTTTGCCCGTTCTTTTATTAAACATTTTATTTAACTTTTACAAATATCTAAGGTTAAGTTTACCTACAGAAATAAACTTTTAGCTTGCAGCCCTACCGCAATACCGTCTTGCGGGACCGCTGAGCACAACGTTTTACGCACGCGCAAATAAATATCTCTCCCCGTCTCGACTCGCCTATTGACTGACAGGTGCTTAGCCAGAAATTAGAAAATATAAATTTTAGAATTAACTTAAAAAATTAGCTAGCGCTTAATATTTTAACCAGCAGGACTGCTTTATTTTCTACCAGGTGTGACCATGTTTTTTAGGTAGAAATTACTAATAAAAGATGGGATAAGAAGCAATCAAACTGTAACTTCAAATTTCTCTTTACTTAATCTGTTTCATTACTCCAGTGGAACAACATTAAATTTGATTGAACCAATCTATTAAGAATATCGTTACATGCAGAAAGCTATTCACTTTGATTCGAAGCGCAACCCTTCCTGGAACAGTTTCCTCCTTAGGTATCTCTTAATTAAAACAGTCGCTCTACGGGGCTCCTGCTCCGTATCGAAATTAGCCGGCTTTCCGTCGTTGAAAACTCCGTCACTACTCAGCCCAGACGCTCTTCCCATTCGATCCGTGAAATTTCCGAGCCCCGGAGGTCCGTCGGCAATCCCTAAAGTACCGAAATGCCGAGCACTTGGGCCATTCCGCGATTCTCCTTGGTCCGGTGCGTTGCTTTGCGGCGAGTCGAGTTATGGGTTATCTTCGCGGCCCTCGAGAGCCGTCCGCGTGTGCAGCTTTCCTTCTACCCCCTCCCCCGCGACTGCTTCAAATCCCTTTCGCGTTCGCGAACATATAAGCGCGTGCGTACGGTACGCAGTAACCGCAGGAGGACATGATCCACGAGCTTCGACGTAATATTCCGGCGGCTGTGTACGCGCCCGGTACTTCGAGTTATGTTGCGCGTTTTGGTTTGCGGGCGTGGATTTGCAGATGCTGCGGCTAAGCCTTTGGGAGGTTTAACAGAGTCATTCGTGATATTGTTTGTTGGATCTTTGTTTCGGGCATTAATTTATTACATTTTTTAATTAGAAACTTTTAGGCTGCGTGTCACTTAACGTTTGAATAAAGGGTACATGTAATTTCGATGTTAGCATAATATAACATAACATACCCGTTGCTTATGTTCTAAAACAACGAAAATGTATCATAATTCACATTTGAACATGCGCAAAAAAAGTCGAAAGAAAGTTGCCTGTGATCATAAGTGAACTTTTTAACTACAAATCTCATTTTTTTGGAAAAAAAAGTGTTTAATTTATACCAGAGCAAATATTTCAATTGTAATAAATGAATGAATGAAAAAATTCGATAAAATATTGAAGCATTTCTATTTCCAAACTAATTAAAAAATCTCTAACGCATATATTTATACCTTCATTCAATAAATCAAAGAATAAACGGCAATTCTCAACCTTAATCCTTAGAATTCTAATAATTGCACACCCCAAACATTAGATTCAGCTCTCGTAAGATCTTAAAATAATAAAATCATCTCCGTTCCGAGAAAGCTCCCATTCAATAACCGTTCCCGCGTGACAATAATATAATTCAAGGTTACGCGAACGAACGCGGCGTAGGTGGAATGCTCTCGCGAGGCGACAAAGGTTAGGGGCTTTGCTCGCGCCTACGCACCGGCATAAAAGCATATTCGTTGAAAATATCGCCGCGCTCCCCAGTGCTATCTTTACCGACGACCGAGAGCCTGTAAGCGCGTCTTGCGACGCCCCGCCCGTTCTTCGGCCACATGCGCATCGACAAAGGCTTCATGCATAATGTCAACCTATCTTGGGGTTTTCTCTGTTTACCGACGCGTACTTTCAGTCAATTTAATGCTTAGCTTTCGACGTAACGACTAGATAGCATTATGGAATCAAAGAATATTTTAAATGCGCGAAAATAGGCCGCTAATCAAACGTAAACGACATTCAGATATAATTATTCTCCTCGCAGGTCTTATTAAAAATTCTTCACTCGCACATTTATAATATCTGAATTTACGAATTACCCAGACAAAAGCTAAATTAGATTCTGATCAAAACGTCTTCTCGACAAACAATGCGGATACTCTACACTTACTAATTACTGAACCAAAACACCTCTCTCTCGAAAGGCCCGTCCTGAAATCCCCCGAAGAGCGCAAAAACCCATGGTGGAAAAAAGTAGCCCGGGGAGCAGCGATGCGCGCGCGCGTGTTCGCCAGATGTGCCGGCTTCATGTGGACCGTCGTGCGCCGCCGCCGCCGCCGCCGCCGACGCCGCCTGGCCTCCTCTCTCTCGCTTTCCGTTGCCGCTGCACTCAGTCGTCACACCGACGCGACGGCGCGCGCGTCTCTAAAGACGTGTCTCCTCGCGCCTCTCTCTTTCTCGCCAAGCCAAATCTCGCGCCTCTCGAGAAAATAAAATGCCGACCCGGACCAGCATGTCCGACGTCACGTGAAAGTATAGCCAGTGATTCTTTTTATTTTCCCTTTTCTTTGTTTTAC
Source organism: Ormyrus pomaceus (assembly GCA_900474385.1). NCBI lineage: Eukaryota > Metazoa > Arthropoda > Insecta > Hymenoptera > Ormyridae > Ormyrus > Ormyrus pomaceus. The sequence continues at coordinate 25,519 of UCOM01001840.1, forward strand.
AAACCAGTGAGTGTGTGATTGCGCGGCAGCGGACGAACTGGAAGCGATCGTCAATGGAACAGTGAGCGTGACACGAAACAACTGTCACGTGCGCAGAGGCGCGAGGGCTCCGCCGAAAATTTTTATCAAAAAAATTAAAAGAGAAAAAAAAAAGGCAATTTTCGTGGCGTGCGCCGCGAGCGTAAATAAACACACGGGCGCACGAACGGGTGCAAGTCGCGCGCGCGCGCGCGCGTAGTATTTTTGGTTCCCCGCCCCAGAAGTTTATTTTCGTCCGCCTCGCCGCGCGCGCGGATGTGTACACATGTGCGTGCCTTCGGGTCCGGCTCCGGGGAGCCGCGCCGCGAAGTGAACGAAAGTTTCTGGTAAGCGTGAGGAATCGTGCTCTCGAGTGAACTCGCTGGGGTCGCCTTCTTCCTTTTTCGGGCTCAGCCGGTCCGAGAGACAGGAAGCTCTTTCCACGACTGCCAAGGCTTGGATTTTTTCGATTTGTTTTGCGGGAGTTCGACGTCCAGTGCCGGAATAGCTTTTTGGGATCCTCTCTCGCTCTCTCCCTTTACTTCGTGAATGTTGCATTATTGGCCGACTCGGATTTTTCGATAAGTAAGTTTTGCTAATGGAATTTCTCGGAATTTTGGTTGAAAATTTTATCGAGCGAAATTTAGCAATTAATTAACAAGAACCTCGCATTGAAAACTTTAAGCTTGCAATTGAAATATCAATCATTCGCTTTTAATTAGTTTTGCAAGCTTTGTCGATTCAAAATATAATATACTTGTAGCTTTGACAACACGAATTAAACTTTTGGCAGCAGAAAAACTTTGACGAAATTTTGGTAACTGTGAAACATAATGCTACCAATGAAACAAAGACGATTAAAATTTTCGGTTATTCAGAATTGAAGAAAAGTTTTTAATCAAGGTTAAATTTCAGTTTAAAAATTCAAAAGCGTTACATTATGGGAAGCTTAGTCGGTACTGAGCTAAACTTACTTAACGTTGAAGTTACGCGGAACAGTAATTTTCCATGACTGCGCAAATTGTAAAATTTTTTCTCATTATTTTAAGAAAGTTGGGATTTGAAAGGAGAGAGAAGATGCGAAAGATTACAAGTTTGTTCTTTTCAACTTTCTTCAAAACAGAATAAGTAGTTTAAAAGTTACACAGTACCAAATCAGGCAACTTTTGTAAGCGCAAATACATCATAAGTTTTGAAAGCTTTGTCTATTCAAAAAAATACTTGCGGCTTAACGGCGCGCGCCTACGTAAATAAAGCTTAAAAGTTTTAATAAGCCCCTTTTGCCAGCTCTCCTCTGAAAGCCGAGAAAAGAGCGAGATCCCGGAGTTAAATTTCCAGGCAACCAATCGAAAAATGCTCGTCTCTTGTTCGTTTACTAGGTGCCCGATGAGTCAGGAAGCCTCGCGCGCCGCCCGACTCGTCTGATGTTTCTCGTTCTCTCGCGAGCTCGAGGAAGGGAAAAAGAGTGAGAGAAAAATGGGTCGCTGCTGCGCGAGGAAGGGGACGTACCACGCGTCGACGATAGAGCGCCGATAATAAGTGTCCGGCGCGAGACGTTGAAAGAGGTTACGGGAAAAAGTGCCCAGACACACACGGCCGATGACATGACAGGACTGTGCATCTTCTGGGTGATCCTGTCCACGCTGGCCTCGATACTCGCCTGCACCGGTTTCTATCTGCCTTACTGGATTCAGGTGAGAATTTGACCATGTCATTTTTCAACTATTTATTTCAATTAGTGTTTTGAACTAATTCGAATTCAGGATGAGAATATCTCGAAACTGGAAAAATAAAACGATGTAGAAGATGAAAAGTTTTAATTTTTACGGAAAAATTGTTGCATGTTGTTGATATGCGTCAAAGTGAATAATAATTGCTTGTTTTGCGAAAACATTATTGAAAACAATATTTACGGACATATCGAAGTATAAAATTTAAAACAAGTCCATTTATTTACACAAGAATCTGACAGCATCCGAAACACCGAAAACGAATTTAGAACACAAAACATTAATCCGAACATTTATTCATGTAAAATTTTCTATAATATATTTCATGTTAACGTCCAATGAGATTTTTTATTTTTGCTTTTATAGGCTAAATTTTCTGTGAATTACAGCGTCGTAGCCTTCGATATGTATCGATACATCAGCTTTACAGCAGTATTTTATGCTTCTGCAAAATCTTTTATCGATCCTTTATTTAAAAAAAAACACGATTTTTTTGACAAAATAAACTTAAAACATAATCAATTCTTTTTATGCAATAGATTGAGCACTTGCAACGAAATATGAATTTAAATTATTAATATCACTTATTGTCGTATTTTAGTTTTCTAAGAATCTGATGTAACAAATTTCATAAATTAGTTTTAGATTGAAAGAATCGACGTTTAATTAATTTACTTCAATTAATTAAATTCTACGTTTTTCCCGTACTATTTTTCAAGATTAAATAGAAATGATAATTAAATCTTTTGAAAAATCTTGTAGAAACCTTGTTGCTACCTTCTATACTTCTTTTACTGAAAATGTAGCTATTGATGCATCAAAGTAATTTTATCAATTCGATTGAAACATCATGAAAAAGCAGATCCTTCCGTGACCCACGGCAAACTTGAGAATAAGATATTCCAGTTTTCGTGTTCAACTCGGAACTGCATTTACATGCAAATGTGAAATAAAAGTATTTCTGAATATTTTGTCACCGTATGTTGACTACATTTCAATTATTCATGTTATTCTTATTAGGAATAGAAATATAAATAGAATAGAATTATCCTGATTATACCTTTTCATAGAATTTTTTTTACTACGCATTGTTAAATGTTGCAGCTCTTAGACATCAATTATTATACTGGAAATCGATTCTCATACAAGATGTGGTACTTTCCCGAGCGCAAGTTTTTGATGCCATTCTTATGGCTATTGTTATAGTATATGACCCCATTTACTCGTTTCGAAGAAAGTTTATTTTTTATGCCATTACAAATGTCGAATACGTTTAAATATAATGACAATGAAACGCAATTTTATTATTAGGTTATATATGTGAAAGTAAAGAAAACTTGATAATAAAATGTGAATAATTGTGCAAATCGATTTTTTGAAGAAACTGAAAAGTAGAATAAACTAACTTGTTAAAATTAAAAGAGAATATTAGTTTTTTATCAAATAAATTATTCTTCAATGCATTTCATTAGTGTTTGCATATATTAGCATATTTCTGAAACCTCGTTGTTTAGCGCATTTTTGCATGTACTAACATAATATTTATGCGGTATATTATGAAGTACTTATAATTTTACCTCATTTCACTATGAAAATAGGTTAATGTTTCCATAAAGGCAGTATATCTTTCAGGAGATGAGATCAGTTTGGTGTATTTTATTTTCACGCTGAATTTAACATATTGCACATCAGCCTTTGTCTTTTATGTATTGTTTTGTAAATCGATACTTGTCAAGTTTCTGGATTTTCTATAAAAAGAAAGTACAAAAACAATTAGATGCTTGGCTGACATTAAAAGGAAATTGAAAAAATTCACCCACATTTGAATACGATTGCCGCCTGTAAGAAATCACGCGCTCTTCTGCCACGTTCGAAAAAACTTCGCCTCTGAAACACAACTGCCCCGTCCGCAAAAAAAGAGCCATCAAAAGCTGCATTAGAAACGTATGAAAGATATACGCACGTTTCGCGCCTCTCTAAAAACAAGAGGAAACTGTCCCCGCCATTCGAGAGCAGCGCCAGAGACGGAAACCTCGTTCGTTTTCCATGGCGCAGTTGAAAATTTCAGTCACGTCACGACTGCAGCCTCTCTATCGTTAGGCGAAAAAAGCGCGACGAAAAACGCACGCGGAACAGAAAAAGAACGGAGAGAGAGAGAGAGAGAAAGAGAGGGAGAGTGGAAAGCGTGCACAGCCATAACTCGCATCTTGTGAGGCAAAGATGGCCAATTAGCCGCTGGCGCCAGCTGCACTACCACCGGGGCGGACAAAGAAAACGCGACGCGTTGCGCGAATGTGGGGGGGAAAAGAAAAACTAAGGGATTATAAAAAAGAGGAGGAAATCGCGGCTCTCTGGCGGCTCCCGGCGGGCGAATGCGCACTTGGAAAAATTTCGTTTCTAGGAATTTCGTCTTGGCGATGCATTTGTTACTTTATTATTTTATTAGAACGAATGGCTTTCAGCAATTATTTCGTTAGAAAAATGCCAGAGATCCTTCTTCACCATCTTTGGTATTTAATTTTGCGATATTGTCGCGCAGAAAACTTTTTAGTTTTTCTAAAAATTTCGGTGAAAAATTATATTAAATTGAAAAATATTTTAAAAATAAGTACAAACGAACTGCATCTTTTCCGAGTAACAAGGTCCTTTGTGTAATTCTTGGACTACATTTTGAAAATATGTAATTAAAATCAATAACTATTGATTCAGTAATTCTATAACTCTATTGTCAAAGTACGATGAAAGTGACTCTTGCCTTACTAAGCTACAAAGGGATTATAATGCGAGAATACGTTTGGCACGTGAATGAAGAGAACGAAGAATCAATCGAACATAGATGGAAGGCTAATGCACTGGATAAATTGAGCACGCGTATGCACGAGAGCACCGGAATTAATTGGACTCAACCGAGCTTTAGATCTGCTCTGAGTAGTTAATCTCGGAAGTCATGCGAAGCGATAAGTGTAAATTAATAGGATCATTAGTTGTTTCGCTCTCCGCTCGCTTCGACAGGCCTTTAAACCTCTTCCTTTGTGTCCCAGCTGAAGCTTGTTAATTAACTGTTCGCATAACTTTTTGCCAACTGTCAATCAATTGCGAGTAAATATCGAATGGTGTACTCGAATTGGCAGTGTTCGTGAAAACTTCACTTATGAAGTTTTTATACATTTTTGTTTAAGATAAATGCAAATTCAAACATCATATAAATTGTAACTTTATTGCAGAGAACGCAAAGAGAAAGAATAGTTTTCAATTACTTTATAAAAGTGATTCACAGCTCAACTAAAAACCATTATGCTAAAGGTCGAAATTGATATTCAAAGAAAATACTGTTAAAGAGACGCGTGGCTGAACGCTTTTCAAATATACAAAAGCTCGTAAAATTTCACATATTTGCGCAAAAATTACTGCTTTTAATTTAATGTGCCAATTATTGCATTTTATGAAAACATGAAATTCCGAATTAATTTTAAATAATGCAGTTATAAATTTCATGTAATTGTTTGTAGTCAAATGTATCGTCCATCGGTAACGCTCAATCATTACATGAATTCAATGGCCGAAACGTAATCGATTTAACAAAACCAATCATGCGAATGCTTCTCGAACAGTCTGTCAATTTATCTTTACAATCCATAAACCATCCCGAACCATAACGGTCCCGTAAAATCAAATTATCTTAAAGAAACCGGAATTACTTATCGAGAAAGCTCTCCCTCTCCATCTTCCGCGGTTCGCTTAAGAATTTACCCCGAAGCTTAGCTAGTTATAATCTTGAGCAAACGAAGAAACTCGTCCCGGCTGGAAAATTCGGCTTTTCCCCCGACTGGCATCGCGACATCCGCGGCGACTCGGCGAATAAACGGTTATTAGCCGGTTGGCGCGTAGGCGCAAATGAACGTAAGCCCCCTCAGTCGGCGGCGTTATGGAAATTTTCGCCGGAGAGGCTGTTACAGCGGCAAAGCCCGCGACATCACTCGTAATTAATACGTTCTTCGGGGCGAAGGCCTCGAGCTTAGGCGGGAGTTCGTTCGCGGCGCGCTGAATTTGCGACTCAAGTACCGCAGCTGCTGCCGCCGCCGCCACCGCCGCTGCTACGACGAATATAAGGATAACGGATGGAGGGGGACGTGAATTTGTGGGTCTTAGGAATGAAGCAGGGCCGCCTTTTTTTAGAGCGCTAAGTGCTTGCTTTTCGTAAATTGGGTTCGATCTTTTTTTTTATTGCAGTTTGCTGCACGTTTTTAGCTGAGATTTATGCTGACAGCATATATGCATGTTTCAAAATAGATTATATGCCCTAAAATTTTTATGCATTGATGTTGCTTTGCTTTGAAATATTTTTAATGAGGTATGCAGAAACCGTATTTTTGCAAATATATAAAAAAACTATTCTATAGAATACGTGCCTCATTATTCTATAAATTTATTCTAACTATACGCACTGTTGGATTGTGAATAGTTCCATGTGATTAATAGTGTACAAGTAGGGCTCATTCACAATTCATGTAAGAGTATATTAAAGCATATTTTTCATTGTCTTTATTAATTTTGATAAAAAATTAATATTACTTATTAAAGTTAATATTATTTATAAGATAAAACTTAATAATTACAGAAAAAAAGATTAAAAACTTATAAGTAAGATTTAATCTAACGCAGAATAACTAAAAAATAAACCTTAAACATATTTTTATTTAATTTTAATTAAGAATTTCAATTTTAAAACTAAACTTTCAAAATCCTGAAATGTATAAGGAGAAAATTCCAAGTTTGGTCAGGCTTCAAAAAATTGAAGCACTTTGTTATAAAATTCATAAAATAATATAAGCAAAGCACATGTCAGCTACGCGTGAAATTTAATAAGGAGTACGTAGCTGTATACCTGACATGTATTCTGCATGATATATATAGATACACAGAGCACTTTATCTTGAAAATTTTGAGCGAAATTCCAAACTTTCTTGGAATTATAACTTCTCACGCTTTTACGAAGATAACCACTTTGACTTTAATAAGATTTTAAATAATTTATATCCAATTTTAAACAAATTTGAAAACTTATTTCCTGCTATAGCAAATTACTTTATCAATTGTTTTGCGATATAATCTTAGACTATAAATCATCTAATACGTTTTATAAGCTGCTTCTAAAGATAACCTGCAGTAGTTAAAAATACTTAGCTTAGACCGAAGTCGCGAGCTTGAATTAAGCGCAGCAGCAGCAGCAGCTCGGATGAGGAGCGAAAGGATATAATGAATCTCCGAGTAGATGCGAACTTCTTACTTCTTGTGTTAAGCAGATTGAGGATTGCACGGTTGCTGCGATTGCTTCTTATCATTAATTATGAACTCGCGGGTGGAATCTTAAATCTTTAGATTACTTGCACATTTGATCAGAATTGTGGGAAAGATAAATGATTTACTACACTAATACTGATGATCTATTATATTGCACTATACTCAACGCTTATTAATTACAAAACAGTTATACAATTTACTTCAAGTTATTGCATTCTAAAAACTAATTTTTTCAATAATTTAAATGTAAGAAAGTTTCAAACATGTGCGCTAATTCAAAGGCATTAATAAATAATGTCTGCGCGTGAAAGCCGTTATCTGCAAACTTCCGGTGCCTACCATATACTTTAACTCGTAAACAGAAAATGTGCAAAAGCATATACATATATATTTGCGAACGTACGTGCGAGCTTCCGTTTTCCGATTATAGATTTAGCCCATCTGTGTACATGTAAATTCTGCATTAACCCATTACCCGTCATACTTGTAAAAGCAGTTATTACATATTATGAAACCCATCAACCTCGCTGCACGAAGTAATTAAATGAAAACAGTTCTATTATCAAGTAACTATACATTGTATTGTATATTACTCAGATGGGGTTGCACAAAATAATAGCTTTATTTATGCAAGCTTATGTATATATCATGCATTTAACAGCGATATTAAATGATTTGGAAAAAGAAAAAGTTTAAGAAATTTATTTTTACTCTTCCTTCATAATTCTCTACGAAAATCCCTTTTGCCGTTCAATCTCTCCTCAAAAAGACCCATCGCCATAAAAGGCTTGCAAGAGAAAAGAGAATCGACCGCAATCACAACGAAATCGGTTCGTCTCCCTGACAAGATAAACGTGCCGGGGAGTGGCAGCAGCGCATCCCAGCTGGATAATCGATTTTTCTCTTTCGATAATTATTCAAAAACCGCTGGAAACCAAGAGGAAACGGGGAGGGGAGAGCGTCAAGGCATTCGGGAACACGACGCGCATCTCCGAGCCAGCTAATGCGGGCTTACAGAAATTGCAGAAATTGCAGAAATCAGAGGGAGTGAATCAAAGCTGACAATGGCTGAGACAAGGGAGCGGGCAGATTGACAATAACGATGAGGAAGAGAAAGGATGGGAAACAGCAGTTGACAAAAGAACGACTTGGACGAACGTAAGGGACAAAGCTTGATGTAAAAAGCAGTAATGGAATTTAGTAGATTTAATTAAAATAACATGGAATGGGCAGCGAGGGCATTTTCGAGAATTTTAATTGAATTCTTGGGCGTTGCGTCGCCTCTTGTTGGACTATAAATTAATTTTAAATTTGAATTTTCCCTACGTATTAAGAAAGGATTTTATTAATATTCATATAATAAGAAAACTCGTAATGACTTTTTACATTTAGTTGTGGACAAATATTTTGCTTTCAATAAAAAACATTACTTATATCGCTTGTGATAGAATCAATAAATCAACATTAAAAAAATTGTACAACACTTCTTGTATGAAAAAGAAGCTTTATGAAAGAAATGAATATATCCTAAATCTATAAATATATATATAATATTATTAAACTAAGCGGTCCTCCTCTACCTCATGGTCTTATAAGCAGCCCCTAGAATTCCACAATGCTACCAGTAGACAGGCAGAGATTCCACTTAAAAAATGAAATAAATTCATCGCAAAAGCAATCTGCTTCTATGCAGAAAATGTTTCCAAAAGAAACGGATTTCACCGCACAAACGGCATCCAAGGGCAGCAGCTCGGAACGTCAAAAAGGCAATCCGAAAGCACAGGGGGGGGG
>UCOM01001841.1:0-34418 GCA_900474385.1 Ormyrus pomaceus
TCTTTTCCCATAAGGTTACATGTTAAAATACACGTTTTATAAACTTCGATTTCTCTAAAATTTAGTCGTTGACCTTGCATTTTCTCAACATAAATGAAAAGTCTAATGCTCAAAGAATATTTTTGTGAAGTTTCAGATATATTCAATTATTTATAAAAAGTCGCCGAAGCCACCTTAATTAGTAAGCTAGCAAGATCATGCGCACTTCGCGCGCCCTTATTTTCTGATACTGTCAAATCAATAAAGTCAAGTATTTCAATCATTGCAATTAAATTATGATATATTCATTTTTATAAACCAAGCAATAAAATACTTTTCATATTACATTTATTTAACTATTTATTTTCAAACATTTTAATTAAGCATACTCTATTTTGGCGCTCATTTTGTACAGACCAATCAAATCAGTCAACAGTGACCAATCAAAACAGTCTTAATGTAATGACAGATTTCATCCATCACTTTTTAAAGAGAAGGATATAAACTAGCTCCCATTTAAACGCTCCTCGCATTTTCGAGTCATTTTCAATAATTAAATACTAATTAATCAAATTTTCATAACATATTAATAATTTTAAACTATTAGTTAATGGTGCACTTTCAATTAGCCGAGTAAAAGCGTAGCGTATCATAAATATTATCTCATAAAGTTAATGCGAAAAATGTTAATTTTTATACACCCGCGAGTTAGAACCGAGAAAGTGCATTATGTTTATTTATTCTTGATTTTCGCATAAAATACATTACGCACATCCGGGGAAGCGGCTCGGCAAGATTCACGTAAATCCGATAAAATATAGCGCGAGAGCCACTTTGAATATTCAAAAACGTAATCTGGGAGAAGTAAGCGGGGGGCATACTATTTTGAATAAATTTTTCATTAAAAGCGAGCAGAATCGCGTTACCGGAATATGAAAAATAAAAAAGACGGCCAAATCCAAAATCATCTTCGTAATCCGCGCACAAAAGTTGCGCAGTCCTTATTAAACTCTGCGGCCTTTGTAAATTTGGTCGAACGCGGATTTGAAATCTAATTTCCATGTCGAAAAAGGGCCGGACGAAGGAGGAGCACGCGGAGCGTTTTCAAGAGGAGAATCGGATTTCGAATCAGACGAACGTGCCCAGCGAAGATTGGCGCCTCACCAAACGTTTCAATCAGCCGTACGGTGGTCTTTGAGGGCTGAGCTTACTGGCTTTAGCTCGTCCTTTGATCTTCCGTTTATGACTAAGGCGCTGCTGCATCATATTTGTAATTGTGCTTATATTTGAATAATTACTTTAGATTCAGTTTTGATTAGTCGAATTCATATTCAAAATTCATTTACTTGAAATGCTGTTGCTTGTAACACAGCAATTGACTTATTTAGTTTGCTTAAAATACACTTTGGTAATGGGTGTTTCCCGTGAAGAAGTTTAAATTAAAACTTTACGCGTACAATTTACTGCTATTATTCATTTACAATGTGGTGTAACTAACTTTTTTGTAGGAATGAAAGTGCAAGATTTATAGTTTTATCTGCATTCCCTAAGTTTACGAAAAGCTGGAAATTTTATTCGTTTATTCAGAATTTTTTTAATTCTGACTAATTACTTTATTCCAAAACATTTCGAACGGTTAGCAAAATTTGTACAAAAAACAGTTATTTGTTAAAATGCATACTTCGTTTATTTTCACTAAAAATACAAAGACGATGTATAAACAACGTTATTTCAGCTTTCGCATTTACCACACGAATGAACTGCTGCTCGTTCAAAATTGTCGCATCCTCGTTAACTAGCGCACACATCTTGATTAAAAAGAAGCCGTACTCGAACGGAACAGCCTCTCCTTTCGCAATCGAGTCGGAAATGCCGGGAAAAATATAGGTTTCGAGCCCAACCACTTGCAGCTCCCTCTCGCTTGCATAACAATCACCCCGTTGTCATCGCTCAAACATTAACCCAATAAATTCGGCGAGACTCCAAGACGGTGCTCGGGGGGGGGGACTCATTTCCATCCCCGGGAGCTTCTGCTCAAAAAGGAAGAAAAGCAGACGGACAAAGAGGGCGAATCACGGGCGCTTCCAGCTCGAGAAACGTCTGAATTTCCCGCATCGCCACGTGACCGATAAACGTAAGTATGATTAACGTTGGGAAGACCGGCCTGATTTACGGCCGCCGCCCTCGAGCTCCTCCTACCTCGTGTGTCTTTCTCGGCGTTTCTCTATCTCTCTCTCCCTCTCTCTCTCTCTCTGTCTCTCTCTCGGCCTCTCTCTGTCTCTCGCTCGCTCTGGCGTTTACTACGTGGGGAATTAATTATTCTACGACGCGGCAGCCTGAGAAACGATCTCCCGCGGGATTTGTCGCGCGCGTTGCGCGATTTCTTCCCTGCACTCGAATTCTCGTTGCGCGCCGGAGAGAGTGAGAGGGAGAGAGAGAGAGAGAGAGAGAGAGAGAGAGAGAGAGAGGGAGGAAGATCGCTGCTTCTTGAAATGGGAAAAATGCGAGATTGCGTGGTGATGCTGCTTCCCGGTAAATAAGAGTCTCGCTGAAAGTTTTTAGCTTAGAGTGCCGCGGGAATTTTAGAGTGTTAGAAATTAACGATCTTTTTCGAGAAAGGAGTTTAGATTATAACCTTCTAAAAGTTTGGATGAGAGTGTTTGCTGTATAATCTACTTTTTTGTGATTACTGGTATGAAGGGAGCTTGTAATAAACTGTTTCCAGTGTTTTTCTATTTATTCATGTTTTACAATACTTTTTCTTTAAACCAAGATTATTAATAATTTATAAATAATTAAACTCCGGAAAGCTTTTGCAATAGTTAATTCAGTTTTAAGATAGTTAACAGAATAAACATAAAAGCTCTAATATAGCGCTTTTGGAAAAGTATTACGTTATGAAACTAGGAATCGTCATGACGGAACATTTTCAAGCCTGCATGCTGTAGCTAAACAGAGACCTGCAGTGTGTAATCATGAGTCTAGACAAGTAATTAGAACCGTCTGGTATTTTTCGCACTACCCACTTTATAACAGCACTTCAAACTACTATTTCCGTACAAAATGTTAATATTTAAGTCACCAATCGCTAAGAAGTCTTGTATATAAAACGTTTAATTACAGTGATTTTGATATTTTTAATTATAATAGCAACTTAAAAAAACCATTTAAATTTTTTCGAGATGAGTCAAACTTAACTGTGGAAATCAACCTAACTAATCAAAGAAGTAGTCAATGAAACTCGTAATCATGGATTTTCGATAGTGAGCAGGAATGCCGATAAAACCAAGTCAATTAAATTGAATTTTTTTTGTTTAAAGGTGAATTTAGTCGCGAGAATCGCCATTTTTACCCTTTAAATCTACGAACGTTCAAATTAAAAAGTGAATTTTATAGTCACCACTTCTACCTTAGTTTTACGTTTGTTAAATGTTTTCCCGGACAATGAAAAAGCCGAATTCTGTTCGTTAGCTGTCCGCAGCACACACTATTAATATCTCTTTAAGTGTCCTTAAAACGCAAGCGCTTCTTAAGGCACAAGCCTTAATAGTTGTGAAACAGCACTTACTCAATGATTTATGTCCAATGACGTCTGCAAGTATCCTGAAAAAGCGCAAGACATTGTTGAAACGCTTTTTCCGACTCGTCCTGCCTTGAATAAATTCAAGAGGCTTAATTAAGTCGAGACTCTTATCCCGAATCAAGCATTCGAACGGGGAGTTTTACGTCTTGACCCGAAATAAGAAGTCCCGTCGGACTTCCTGTAATCGAGCAGCATCTTGACTCTTAAAAAGATCATATCCCCATTACGTCCCGCCCATATGGAAATATGGAAATTCGAAAATTAAAATATGGAAGGCAGAAAAAGCTCGTCGAGCCACACGCACACACACACACACACACACGTCGGCGCCGGAAAGTAATTAAAAAAATTCTCGATCTCCGACGCAGGCAGCTTTAGCGAGAGTTAAACTCCGCGGCGGCGGCGGCGACGGCAGCGCGAAAAAACAAAGGGAGAGAGAAAAAGCGACGACGGGGTCAGCACGTCAAAGAGCTCCTTCGGGCGATTCGTTTCTTTTTCTCTCACTTCGCTCTTTAGTTTTCAGACCGAATGAGGCCCTCCAGTGCGACTTTCCAGGTTGAGTGAACTATGTATAATTGATGTAATTGACGCGTCGCCGAGCTTTGTTTCGCTCCCCATTATATTTATCGGTTGCGTTGGCTTTTAATGACGAGGGCTTTCCCCTCGGAAAATTGTTTAAATTAGTTCAGTTAATTATTAGATTTGTTCGCGCGATGAAGGATGCCCAATTAAAGTAATTTGGTTAATTAAAAAATCTTGGCTTCTGCATTATGCGAAATGGCAGAGTAATCAAGTTTTTTTTTTTTCTTTTTGAATTTATGCGGCGCGGTTAATTACGGCGTATTTATTTGCAATTAATTGAATATAACATGCATTACATTATCACAATATACTATACTTTTAAAGTATTATAAATATGAGAAAGTAAATTATTATTGAACACTGATAACCAATTTACAACGTACTTCATCGAAATATACCTTATAAGTAAATAAAAAGCAAGTTTTAATAAATTTTTTGCTTCTTCTCGAACACTCGAAATTTGTTTAAAATTCCTCCTTCGTTTCTGCATTAATTAAATCAAATTTATAAAATTAATTATAATCATGTTGTCGAATGTTCGCTGCGCTCACGCATATATGCGCGCGTCGGCGAATTCAAAAGACGCCTCCCAATTTTTTCCACGTCAAAACAATAATCTCGAACCCATCTCCCGACGGTTCCACCGTCCCGCGGCAACATTTATCAGCCCGTCCGCGTTTCCGCGACAGGGATCCTCGCATCTCCATCCGCCCCCCGCCCCGAACGTTACACACTCCCGAAAAAAAAGCGAATTTCCCATCATCTTATCAATCCCCGGCGCTCATCGCATCGACAAGACATCAGCCCGGAAAAAGAGGGGCTAAAATAAACATGGCAGAGAGGCGTCCGAGCCGCGTCGGCATGATCCAGCTGCGACTCGTGTTTATGTGGCAGAAATTGAGGCGCGTGCTCTCCGCTCTCTCTCTCTCTCTCTCTCTCTCCGCTTTTCCGTCTGAGCGCGACTAACGCTAATGCGAGATTTCGCGCGGGAGACGGCGAAAATAAGTGATCCCGGGCGTGACTCGAATGGCGCAGCAGATGCCGGGAGATCGATCGCCAAATCCTTTTGTGCGCCGCTTACTGAGCGACGCCGCCGCCGTTGCTGCTGCCGCTGCTGCTGCTGCTGCTGCTGTCGCCGGTGTCGCTGCGAGGCACTTCATGCACGTCCTGCACTTGCTGCTTGCACATGCTTTTATTGTAGTCGGGCTCTTTGTTTTTTCTCCTTTTTCCGAGAGGAAGGACAAGAATACTTTAGCACGGCAAAAAACTCACTATTTTAGTATTTTCAGGTAGACTTACGAGTCTCGCTTAAATTTAGCTTCGAAAGGAAAATGTAGAGTTTTATAAAAGTTAAGGATTATTTAATGTTTATTTAAAAAGTTATATATACTATAACAACTATACGTGAAAATGCCAATTACTAATTCAGGTTTATTGCGCAGAATTCAATAAAGCCCATTAGAGGTTCGCGATAATAAGATCTAAATTTGTAATTGTTGTTACAAACTTGAGTGTCTCGATAAGTGGAAAGTTCTTATTATTAATATTCAATGCAATCTCAAGTTAAGAACATCAAATTACTTTCGATATTAAGACAGGATCCTTAGTAAAACGGCGAAACTTGCAGCCTGCCCATTACCGTACTTCAATATGCCTAAAATATCCTGGCCGATGCATCATGCAGTAAATATAGCGATCATCGTAAAAGGCTTTGCGGTGAAATATTTACGAAACCTTGTAAGCGATCGTTCGCGAACGTTTCCGATATCATTCTTTTATATGCAAATTACAAGTTACATCGGAATAGTGAAAAGTGAATGCGAAAAGTTGCTCTTGGTCGATGTTTAAAGCTCAGTAAATCTTGAGGAAATATCCGTTCTAAATATATTTGCAGATAAAGTTTCGAAATTCACCACTTGCAAATTTTAGTGGTAAATAGATTTTCACTAAGTAGATTTGAAAACAAGTTAACTGCTTCTCGTTAAAGTGAACAGCATGTGTTGTTTATAGCCTAAAGTTAACGCATAAATATCTCTTGTAAGTCTAATTCAAAAAATTAATTTTTAAAGTTGACAAAAGCAAGTTTATCGAGTAAATAAATTTTGACACACCATTTTTTTACTGTTTCATTGTGTTTTATAACTGATTGCTGAAATACTATTTTTATATATCACATTAGAGGTGAACCATTGAGCTTCCAAGTCACTAGAAGTAATTAAATTCACTACATAAAGTCTAGTAATAAGAAGTTCAATGCCCTGAAAAAAAATGAACTGAATGGAATTAGAAGATAATCGACTTTATCGGACCGAATGTACGACCCTAAGAATTTCTTTTATTTCCATCTTTGGTGGTAACCTCTTAACATGCATCCGAATTGAACTCACGGGACGAATACTTACGCGGAGGGTGCAATAACTATATCGCACAATAAATCGAGGAAACTGTCTTATTCAATAGCCATCGTATACAAGTTTTTATTTTTCCAGAAAATATAACACACACACACACAGCGCCCAGCGCAGATAAGAATCTACCGCTGAGCAGAAAAAATGCGTCCATAAAATTCTTTTTCCACTTAGGAATGTTTTGTTCTTCGAACTTTACGAACGGAGGCACGGAGGGACGCCGCTTCCGAAGTATTGCCTTTTTATTGAAAATTCTTGTAATTACTTTTTAAAAGTGCGTCGAAATAAATCTTTTTTAAAGCGACGATATTGCGCCCTTTAGGTGTTCTCAAGAAGGGACCGTTTCAAAGGGAACATTTAGTATCTTAAGTTTTAACGTGCACTTCATTTCTTTTTACGATACATATTATCGACTTATGATTATTAATATTATTTATGATGCACATGATCAATGACACGGTTCATAAAACCAATGCTTTATTATGCATCATTAAATTTTTATAGCAGGATAATAAAAATTCTATGCGGCTCGAAGTCCTCGGAAAAATATTAATCTTAATGGATTTCATTATCGCGTCATTCGGCAGAATTTTCCAAGCAAATGGACATAATCCAATTTCCATCCCTTATCAACGAAACTATCCTCATATTCATTTATCAATACATCCAAAGTTGCGCGGCACATCTCATATATAAAGTAGACCTTTCCTCCGTATCTCCCGGGCATCAACCTCGATATATATCCCAGGCCCACCATAAATCGCTCGGGCTAACGAACTTCCGGTAAAAATTAGTCAGCGCTGACTCACGCGCCTTATTAACACCCTCTCGACGACTTCCACAAAAATGCCTTCGCCGCGCCGCCTCGTATTCAGCGCGTCCGGAATCCGTCGTCTCCTCCCGAAATTAAGCCCGAAGTTGGAGCGCCGCGCCGCGCCCCTCCGATAAGATATCGCTCTCTCTCTCTCGCCTTGGGCGCGACGGGCAATTTTCGGGCGATGACGACGGGAAAAAAGTCGGGACCCGCGAACTTTCGCGGCCGGACTTGTTCTCCACGGCGGCGCCTTACGGATAATTAATTACCGTCTTCATTAGCAGGGTCTTCGCGCCGAGTTAATCTTCATTTTTCTCTCTCTCCCCGGTCTTTTCGGAGCTGCGAGAGAGGACGCCGCGCTCTCTGCCCTTTTTAGCCCAGCAAACGATCTTTTCAATTATTACGCTAATTATTGCTTTAAATGTAGAGAGGAAACGGCCTTTTCGGGGTGGCTTTGAGGGTCAGAAGTTTTTTAACCGTTAGCTTTTTGTAAAAGTTATTATGTGTAAAGTGAAGAGCTCGTGTAATATTTTGTAAAGAGAGCTTTCTGTAGTTATACAAGTTTTGAGGGCTTTTAGGAGATGAGTGTATCACTTGTGGAACCTTTAATAAACGGATTGCAAATATTTATAAAAGCTTCAAAGTTACGTATTATCTAAATTCTACATCTTTTCAGAATATTTTCAATGCAGACGTCTTTTAGTGTTCTCGTTTAAAATAAAGTACATTTTTTTTTACTCGTTTTCAAGTTGAATACCTAATTTCAGTTAAGCTTCCGTAAAAATTGTGTTTAAAAATTCTTCTGAAATTCTTTAAAATTTAAAAATCATTGACCGTAACATCCGAAGCAAACCTCTTGCAAATTTCAAAAATGTTCTACAATAGATAAGAGCCAATATCAATTCGAGCAGTACAAGACAGATAACAGTAACACGTTCGATAGTTGCAGCAGCAATAAACTGACAACTAGCCCGGGCTTACCAATACTACTTTCGCGTAATGGCAGGGTTGAATCTCGAGCGCGATTTGCATCCCCAATAACGAGCGGAGAAATGTGATGTTCCAATTACAAAACTGGCCTCCCCCCCACCCTCGCCAAGAAGCGGCCCCCGGAAAAGAGTAGCGAAGAGAAGGAAGGAAGGAAAGGGAGGGGGGAGGAGCTGCGCACTCGAACTTTTTCACCGGCACACCATACTGCAGACCTCTGCAGACTAGAACTCATTGCGATTCCGGGGCGCAGAGACAAAACGAAGGGGCTTAATTAAATTTATCGGCTCGCGCAAGTCTCAAATACCCGGGGCTTCCATTTGCTTTTGAGGGATTTAATGCGAGACGGTCTTTATTTGTCCGTTGACGGAGTTTCATTTTCCGCTGTCTTATGTTTGTACACGGAGAGGGACTCGCTCGTTTAGCGCTGCGAAAGGCTGAAGCTGCAGGCGGAATGAGTTGCGTCAACAAGTTTACGGGGAGGAGAGAGAGAGCCTGGGAAAATTGCTTAGAGCGGACATATTTTTTCGGGAGGAGAAATTCCTCTGATCTATTTAAGGAATGCTATATTGGAGAAATTGATTTTTGGGGAAAAAGTTTATTGATTGTTCGGTGCAACTTCTGAAATTTAATTTGAGTTCGAAAGAGGAAAGTGCCGGGGAAGATTTTAGTTTGAAATAGTTGTATGATATGTAGAGAGCGAACAAAATACAATTTGATTATAATGAAAGTTTAACTTTCATCTTTAATATCGCTTAATTTGATAGTTGACTTGCCGCATTTAAACTTAACGTCACAAAAATGCAGTATTTAATAGACACGGATAAAGGTTTTACAGCCTTTTGATTACATTTTTCAAAAACTCTTTGGCTTATAATTATTGCAATATTCTAGAAATATGTAAACTTCAACTCCAGATTACGGCCAAAAACGTCTCAATTGTTTTTTTTTTTTTTTTTACCGGCAAAAAGCGAAAGCGACTTTGTTTACTTTTTATATTTTAATTCCGAAATGTAACAAACTACCACTTTCACTTTCTCTCGTAAAACTTTATCGTGCAAATTTGTGCAAGGCCCCAAATGCATAGAAATTCAATAAATCATCGTTAACAAGCACAGAGTAAAATTCATTCCGATAGGTTTCAAAGTCAATAGCCCTCGTATTTTATAGATGCGAAATATCAACAAATTGCTTGCAACGGAGGACAACCGCGTGAAAGAGAGAGAGAGAGAGAGAAAGCGAGCGAAGCGTGCCACTATGAATCTTTTTCTAAAAAGCTCTAGCCAAACAAAACGCGTTTCCAGCATTGTTTCGAAGATAAGCGAAAGATACCGCGCTGATTTCTGTGAAAAAAAAAGTCAAACAAGCTTTTATATTTTCGAACGAAAGTATCCTACTTCCCTTTTTTGCATCGAAAATTGGATCTCCGATACGCATCGGTTTTCATCGCCGTCGTAAATAAAGGGAAAAAAAGCTCGCGCGCGGCCGATGGAAAAAATATCGTAATAGCTCTCTTTAGCCCCCCCAAGTTTTCACTCGAAAAACAGAGCGTTTCGCAGAATCGCGCGGGCGCTCTCTGTCCGTAAATAATAAACCGAGGCTTCGAAAAATTCCGCGCGCGCGCATCAAACGCCGTGATTTATGGGGCAATGAGCAATGCTCGCTCGCGCGAAAGCTCGTCAAGCTCGTTTTTATGCACTCCCCCGAAGTTTCGCGTATTTTCATTGCTAATTACAAGTGTAACGCGGAAATTACGAGCTTCGAGAGCTTACAAGATAGCGGGCTGCAATACGACTTTATGTAAATGGGGGCCGGCTTCATAAAGTGCCCTGTTTTCATAGGGAGCCAATAAAAATGTGGACTCAGCGGTTTTCGGATAAGGACAGAAAATTTCGACGATCAAGCGAAAATTGTTTGCGGGAACTTTTTGGGTCATTTTCCAAGTGATACGTCAGAAGCTTGATTTTTTAATTAAAATTAGGAGCCTTTGATAATTACAAGTTTTTGTGGGAGGACTTTTACTTTTAAGTAATTTACGCGGAAAAGTGGATGTTTTACTTTTTCGGTTTTGTATGAAAACGAGTATTAAACTGAAATTGAAAGTTACTTTAATTGCATTTTACGATTATCACATTACAAACTTTTCATGCCTTATTAATTTCATTAAACGCGAATTTTTTAAAACAGTTACATTGAATTTGTTTTTAATGCATTTTAAATTCCTGTTTTATTCTACTTGATTGGCTTGCGAATTTGTAAATGTAACGCTTTTAAAGGTTTTAAAATTTTATCTCGAGTTTTATATCGTAACCCAGTTTTAAGCTTTCTACTTGTCAATTTAACTGTTCTTTATTTGTTTAATCCAAATAATATAAATAATTATTGCTTCTTAATGAAACCAATGAAGATTCAGGAAATGTAGAACTCAATTCTGCGAAATCACGTACTTTTAATATTGATAGGATAAAAATGTATGACTTAATACACGTGGTTGATACAAAATTTAACTCTGCATCAAAAGCTTCTGCAGTTCAAACTTTAATGAGGTCAAAAATAAAGCCGTGCTTAAGAGAAGTAATCCTAGAGCGTTAAAATAAATAACTCTTAAATAAAAAAAGAAAAAAATAACGATTTCATTTATTAGGAAAATCAAAATGTGCTTTCATTAAGAACTAAAATCTTGCCTGACGCAGGTAGAGAGCTTTACTGAAAATTCTCATCTAGACTTTGCACTTAAAAATTTCTAAAAAAGAAAACTTTCGATATTGCTCGAAAAAAATTCAATTTTTAATATGAACGACCATCTCTTTTAATAGGTACGCCTAAAAAGTAAAAGAAACTCGCTTATTAAGCACCAACCTCTAACCCGGAAACTCTCTGAAACAGTCAGGCAACCACTCGAAAACGATCTTAATCATACAAGCTCTCGTCCTTACACGCTGATCAGCCCTCATCATCGCTGTACCTCCCTCTCCTAGCTCGAAATCCGAACAATATCGGTCTTCCTGCAACAATTTCCCCGTCGGCGCAAAGAGCCTCCCCCCTCCCCGAAACGCGATAATACACAGCGTCCTCAGAACTCGCGCTCGCTCACAATCACGCGAGTTTCTGAAACGTAATACAAGCCACGGAGCGGCTGGCAACTCCCCGGAGTAGGAAGGCGCGCGTATACGTAACTTGTGATCGCGGATGAAACATTATCGGCGTAGTCGCGCATACAGCCGAGAGAGAGAGAGAGCCTCTCCCCCGAGTCTTCGACTTTCATCAGGCTACCCGTCGCGAGAGACGGAGAAAAGGGGGCGCGGCGCGACGGAAGGCAGAGGGAAGAGAAATCGCTGTATCGGATTTTCGAGGCTCGTTGTTGGTTTATTCGAGTTCCGACGAATTAGGAGCCGACGAGCGGAGCTCCTTCTGCTGCTGCTGCTGCCGCCGCCGCTGCTGCTACCGCCGCTCTGAGCTGATCTCGCTCGATTGGGAATTGCCTTGAAGAGATGGATTTGAATCGCGACGATATTTAATTAAAGAGGTTTGCTCGCAGAAACGAGGAGAGGTGGAAGTTTGTTCATTCTGCCTCGACGGAGCGTTTTAAGGAACTGAAAATGAATAAGTCAAGTAATTTGGTGATTGAGACGTTAAAAATTCAAGTTATGAATAGCTTTATCAATGATTCATGGGTTTGCAAGAGAAACAGAAGCAGAGGTTGTTGTTTGAAGAACGAAAAGATTAAATTTTATTTTTTAAAAATTGCGAATTATGAAAAAATAGTCTCGTCCTGAAAAATATATTAAAAATGTTGAAACTCAAAAAATAAATGTTTCATTTAGTTTAAGCTTGGCTCAGAACTTTAATTAAAATTTAGTATGAATTCTGTGAATTACAGAGTTGATCTCAAAATGTACAATCCAATTTAATTTTCAAATTTTCTTGAAAATTAATATGAATTTTGGAAAATTCCACTTTCAGTTGTATTTAAACAATATAATGCTGACCTTTTAGGCAACGAATTTTCAATGGTTATTGAGAAATTTTGGGTTAATTTTCAAACAAACACTTTAAATTTTAAGCCTTTCTTCTGTTAAATTAACAAAACCCTCGAACTTAACAACGGCGCATTATTATTTCTCGATAAATACAATCCCTCAACCGTCATTCGTTACCGGAGTAAATTCGCACGAACTCATCCAGTCGGGCAGATTATGGAATCCCACTGTTCCCGGAGCCTTTTAGTGCCCGGCGTCGGTTCCCGGAAATTTTGTGTTCGAAGAGCGTAACGCGCCAGATACTGATAGTAGCTTTTGCTTAGCTGCGTTTGTACAATTAACAGCTGACTCTCGCGCTAGACTGCACTTCAAGCGGGAGCTGGCCGGCGCGACAATGGCGTCAAGTTACTGTGTCCAAGCTCCGTGTCTCGCAATGCCCAGGTAATCTCATGTGCGAGTGCCCATTCACCAGTCCTCCTCGTTACGCCGAAATAAGGAAAGCGCACAGAAATGCAATTGTTTCTTTTATAATAGAGATTTCGGGCTTTCCCCCCTGGTTTTTCCTCTTGTTGGTTAAGTAAAGTTAGCGAAGCGGTATTAAAGGTATAATGGGGATTAGAAATGGCTGCCGTTGGGAAATAAGGGAGTGTCTTCTTGGTTGTTCAAAAGTTAATTAAAATTGAACTGGCCAAGGAAATCTTTTTATCGATTTTAAAATTTACAGTTATCCCAAAACGTAATAACTGAAGTCCGACTTTTGCAACTTTTAATATGTTATCTTTTTCATTATCAAATATTCTCGTGCAAATTTGAATCGTAAAATGTGATTAAATATATTCCGTATTGTAACGAAATTAGTTAATTACATTTATTCCGTTTATTTCACATTCACGTTTTATCAATTTGTAATATTCAATACATTTATGAATTACATTATTTTACATTACTACGTTCGGAAATATGAACAAAGCGAAATAATGTACCTTACAATTTCAATTAAAAAATCTCGACGAATATTAATTAGCCTTGATTAACGAAATCGACGAAGGAAAGCAGTCCGCGAGAGAAGTAAAAACTTTCCCGATAAAAATAATTAGTCCATTCGTCGTGGAAACTGCACATCCCCCTTTACATCCAGAAGCTGCTTCGCGAAACTTGCGCCTTTCAATCTTCTAAAACTCAAGTCCAGCCAAATTAAAGTTTCCTCCCGAGTCTCGCTTGTCTCCGCCTACGGCAAATTCACTTTGTCCGCCTCAAACTCCGGCGACGCATTATATCGAATGTACATCTTCAGACTTGTTCTCAAAACTTAAAAAGGGCAAGAAAAAAGAGAGAGAGAGAGAGAGAGAGAGAGAGCAAGGGTAGCAGAGGACGCCCGACGCACCGACGGCAAGTTTTCGCTCTGGGACTGTAACGAAATACCTTTCAGGACTCGCCTCTTGCTTTTATGACGAGTTTTGCAGTCACGCGAGCTGAAAGGCAACCCGAAACTTCCTGCGTCTTCATTTCCGCGGGGGCCGGGCACAAAGTGCGGCGGGGGAAAAAATTGATTAAAAGCTGCTGCTGCTGCTGCTGCTGCTGTCGCTGAGGAGGATGTTTGGGTGGGATGTCAAATGTTTCGGAATCGCGTCGGGTTTGCCTCGGTGCCCGGCCGAAATGCGGTCGCGATTACGTTGTGACTCGGTGAACGCGCGGAATTTCCAGGCTCGGAAATATAATGTGCACCGCGTTATGAAGAGCGAGGGGCTCTTGGCTGACGTTTCGAATGCTTCAAAACGCGAATAGAAAAGCGGCACGAAAATTAGAGAAAGAAGCCTCGTTAGGTTCTGCCCGGGAATTTCGATGGATTGTAGAATGGAATTGTTACTTTTGTATAAATAATTCATAATTTTAAGAATTTTCATATTTCGTAGAAAATTATTTATAAGTATTGTTATCCACGTCTATTATTGAATATTACATTTCTATTATTAAACTTACAGAAAATGTTGAATAAACGAACAAAAATCTATTTTTATTTCTTGAATATTGTTGTTTTTTAGTAACAATGTAAGATTTTCACGAGTTACACAACTTTGTCCTTAAAAGCTTTCGTTGATTAAAATAAACTTGGGTAAAAGACGAGCAGGACGGCTCATCAAAGTCCTATTTCTTCCAAGCCTTGAATTTGACCTAAACTTTTAACTATTTTAAAGTAATTTACCAAATAGCTCGAAAGTTTAACTAAACTAGTGGCTCATTAAGCCTATATAGAAGGTACGATCAACGAAATAAGGTCACTGTTTTTTTTTTTTTTTTGTTGAAATATTAAATTTGCGTTTTACTAGTTTGTTCGAATTACTATCGTATATACTTCAAAAGGGCCAGATGTTCAAATTAGCTTTATGCAAAATGTTACTTTGAAGATAGTTTACTTTACCTCTTTTATTTTTAAGCAAACTCTTTCGGTTAAAACCCAGTTCATACATCGTTCAGTAATCAAAGTTTTAAATAGAAATGATTCCTTCCAATTAATTTGCTCCTCTAATTTTAAGAAATTAATGGCTTCTATACGCCGAAATCTAATTATGACTAATTCTCTCCTACAACGAAAAGCCAATGGACCGTATCAATTTGTAGATATAAACGCGAAATCTCGAGAAAATTAATTTCGCACATTACTCCACACTTTGTATCTAAAATTCGCGAACTCTATTAATTTCTTTCTCTCTCTCTCTCGAAATTTCAAAGTTTACTTTGTATGAAGCTACAAAAGCAATCGCTCAAACTCCCGCGAAAATCGCTAAAACATCAAGTAAACCCAATTTAAAAAAAGACACAACACAGCCACGTATCGATCCCTTCAGACAATGAAGCCGCAGGGCGCCAAACTTATTCAGAAGCAGCAGCGGCGGCGTCGGCAGCAGCAGCGGCACTCGGCTCTTCTTTCCATCTCCAAGTTGCGCAACGACACGCTCCTTTCTCTCGAAAATATGTTCCGCAAGTGAACCGGAACCGGAAGAAGCGGAAACTGAGAAAGTCTGCGGACAGCGCAATTCGGCCCCGGACTCGGGCGCAAATGCAAAACAAAAGCTACAACCCGACAGCAGGACGAAGCACAGGGACAGCTGACGAGAGTTCGAGTTAATACTAGCCGACTGGCCACGGGCAGGGAATTCGATTAATCTAATCGCCAGGACGAGCTCGCGAATTTCACGGAGACGTGTCCGCCGAGGCTTTGTATGTTTTAAATTCGTTCCGAGGAGGGTTTCATTCTTTTGCCGGTCTGCTTTATGTAATTTTATTTTAATATCGTTAAACGCAGCTCAAAATTCGAGCTCGAGTCTTTTTGAGTGACATAAAAAGCATACGTTATAATACGTCCTTCGAATAAAAGTCTAACGAAGGAAAAATGTTGAAAAAGTAGATCAAAAGAGGTCGATTTTTTATTCTTTATAAAAAGTTCATTTTTTTTGAAGATTAAAAAAGAGTTTTATCATAGATCTTTAAAAGATTTTGAGCTTAGTTCAAATTTTTATTTTATTCACCATTTTTTCGTTTAAAAATGTTGCGTGAAAAAGTAGATTCCCTTCAAGCGGATTTTTCCATTGTTATAAAAGTACATGCTTCTCGTGTAATTAGACTAAACCAAATTTGATTTTTCATTTATCTTACTTTAAATATAAAGAAATAAACTTAGAGATTCTCCGAAACCTATTAGAAAAATTAGTTGTGCAATTGAAACATGAAGAACACTTTTCTATTAAAATTAAACCTACATTCATATATTTACATAGCTTCATTCTGGAATTGGGGGAATCCTTTTTATTTGCCATTTTTTACATTCTGAATGCAGAGTTTTCACTTGCAGATCGATATACATTTCTCGAAGTGACTCTCGCGCACTTTATGATTTCCACATTTTTTAGCGTAGCGTAAATATTACAAAGGGCTTTCTTTTGCGGAATCTTAAAACCGGTACAGTTTCATATCTCTTTGTTTGCACTTAGCTGCTCTTTTGAAACAAGAAGGCAGAGCGCGACGTCTTTGACGTTCTCGTGCTCTTTCAAGATTTCAATTCTCTCGTGCCTTCCTCCAGCCGCGCATATATGAATTTCGGTTAATTAATCCTACCGTTTGTTTACCCCCGGCGAAAAAGCCGGCCGAAAATTAATTTCCACTTTTTCCCCGGCTCGCACAATAGGAACAAAAGTTCCATACACTCGCGGACAAGCCGTAATTAAGTGAAAATCTTTCAGCCTGCGAAGGCAAGGAAATTTCGTGAAAAATTTTCACAATGAATCCTCGAAATTGCGAGACTTTTTTCGATCTTCGCCATCGTCGCGCACAAAGAATAATGACGCAATTGTGCTCGCCACCCCCCCCTCCTCCCTCGATTTTTAACCGCAAAAGTAATTATACGAGCTGATGAATAATTAAACCTGGCTCGGCATTGAATTTAGCGCAAAGCTGCGGTTCGGGGGATGCCCGATACGAGCGCGTCGCGCCCAGCGATGATGATAGTCATTCAATGCACGAATTGTTCGACCGCAGAATGCCAGCGAGCTCTACCCCATTTGTCCGCGGAAATATGCTCGTATTTATAATAGTATTAGAAAATTTGATTTTGCCCGGGTCGTTGGCACACCTCGGTGATAAATTAGGGGAATACGGCAAAATATTAATTCGGTTATGCTAATTATTGGGGAATAAACGAGGGAAAGGAGTTGTTTGAATTTGTACGCGGAACATCACCTTTTAGCAATGTGTTTTCGGGATAAACAGTGAGATATTAAACATTAATGTGATTCTAGCAAATTATTATTTAATATTTATTATTTATTATTCTTGTTAATAATGTAATATTTGTTAGGATAATTTTGCATTGCTGTTTGTCAGATGTAAATCATACATTTGTTAAAACATATATATTTCACGTCTTTTTATAAAAATTTTTTATAAATAATATAAATACTTTTCACACAACTGAATCGATAAAAAAGAATTTACGCATTTTCGAGTTGACGAAAAAATGATTACCAAAATTTAATATGTACTACGTCTTTTAAAAAAAAAATTGGCACGAAAAAAGTATGTTTATGGTATTTTACATAAAATTTCACCTACACTCTAAAATTAAACAGGACATTTTAAAATATGAGAGTTTGTTAAAACTATATCAAATTCATTTTTCTACTTCTAATTCTTTGAAATTTCTATCATCATGTACATATAGTTTGTGAATCAGCATTTTGCTCTTCTTTCTAAAGCGTTTTCCGCAAACACCGCATTTGTAGTTGCTGCATTTTCCTTCGTAAACATCGCATTCGAAATCTTTTACTCCTTGGTGGACGGTGCATTTGTGTTCCAGCGTATGATGTTTTGATACAAATGTTTTACCGCAAATATCGCATTCAAAATATTTTACTCCTTCATGAACGGTGCGTTTGTGTTTTAGCATTTCATGATTCCGTCCAAATCTTTTACCGCACACCTCGCATTCGAAATCTTTTGTTGCTTCGTGAAATGCTCGTTTATGAACCAATACATGACTGTTGCGTCCAAATCTTTTGCCGCAAACATCGCATTTATAATCTTTTATTTTTTCGTGAACGACGCGTTTATGAAGCAGCATATACTGATTCGATGCAAATCTTTTACCGCAAACCTCGCACTCGAAATCTTTTCTTCCTTCGTGTACTGTTCGTTTATGAACCAATACATGACTGATGTGTCCAAATCTTTTGTCGCAAACATCGCATTTATAATCTTTTTTTTCTTCGTGAATGACGCGTTTATGATGCAGCATATGATGTTTCCATGAAAATCTTTTATTGCAAACATCGCATTCGAAGTCTTTTCTTCTTTCGTGAACGATGTGTTTGTGACGCAGCATTATACTGTTGTATTGAAATCTTTTACCGCAAACATCGCACTCGAAATCTTTTTTTCCTTCGTGCACAGTGTACTTGTGAATTTTTTCGGATCCTTCATGAATACGATCTTGAAGTACAATTGATGGCATATTTTTTTTTGGTTCGACAGATATGACTTGTGATCTAAAAATCATTGCAAAATTAATTTCGAAACTTTATGTATAAAAAGTACATTTTATAGATAAAATGCATGATTTTTGCTACTTTATTTAATAACTGGTAATTTCTTAGTGTAGGTTACATTTATTCACAGATAATTTTCAAATTTTTAAACAGTCTTAAATAAAATAAAAAAAAAAAAAAGAAGAGGGAAACGGCATTATTTTTCAATGATATAAGAGCTGACATTTTAATTCTTATTGTTTATAAACTCGTACAACGTTCCAATTTGAAATTTTAAAATATTTTTAACTTACGCGATAGGACTGGCCATTACTAATGATTAGAAAATACTAATGTGCAGTTTTTGAATAAAGTGAACTTGAAAAAAAGAGAATGCAAAGTACAGAGAACTAAACAAAGCACAGAGTACGAAATACGTCTACGACTCTATATTCGCTGTGAAATCACTGGTAAGATAAGTTCCTAGTACTTACAATAATATTTCGAATGTTACGATTGAAGTGTAAACAGAGAGATCTGGAAATACCTAATATGCCGATACTGTAAACAATTCATATACTTATGCGAAATTGTTATTTATTATTTATTTCAGTAAATTAAAAAGATACCATTGTTTAATATTATTATTCAATTAGTTAAAAAACTAAAAGGTACCTGCATCTTAAATTTCACACAACTGAATCGATAAAAAAGAGATTACACTTTTTCGATTTGACGAAAGAATGATTACCAAATTTAATATATATGTATAGTTACATTCAAGCTCATTTACATTCTTTTATTACAGCTGATAACAATAATTTATTCTTTATAGAGACGAATTCTTTTCTCTTTTAGTTTTATTGATCTTTATAATTAATATTACAAAAAATCTCTTTCATTTTTCATTCCAATCCTTGAAACTTGCTCCTTTTAAGTTAAGATAAAAAATTAGCTGGTTTTAAATTTTATGTCCACATACTTTGACTAACGTTCCAATCAATAAAATTAAACCTTTAAGTTGAATGATAACAATATCAACCAATTTATAGATAATACCTTTTTTATATAAACGAATAATTTGATTATAATGTTTGGTCATAATTTGATTATCTCCGGCATGTTTTTAATATATAAAAAAAGAAATAAACTGCTAAAATCTGTCAATGACTAAAAAATATTAATAAGTTTTATTTATAAAAGCAGGAAATGTTGGTTCATTATGATAGTGACACGCATTCAAGTTTAAACACAGTCAGGCGTCGCGAGAAAAGGTGAAGGAGAAGAATCCTTATGGATTCCAAGTAGATTATGAATAATTGAGAGGATATATTAAAGAAAAGTTGTACTCAAGAGAGCACTATCAGCTCTCTGAAACAAAGCTGAGACGCGAAAGCCTTCTTGATATTTAATGCATTTTTAATACCTTTTCCCAGGGATAAGGTTGATGCTCTGACGTTTTCTTCATTTTTATTAGTCCCAGAAGATGCGAACGAGACGAGTGAAAGCTGCTTGTGTTTATAAGATTCGAAATGAAATAGTCACCTCTTATCGCTGCTTTTTTTATTTGATCGTCCTCTTTTTATTCTTTGTTTAGGAGATAGATTTATAGTAAAACAGAAAATTATATTTTTGTTTCTACGCTTAAATATAGCAGAGTATCACAGTTATGTAAGTTTCATTCGAACTAAATTTCTGTTATTCAGTTTTAGCTTAATTTGCACATTTTGTAAAATTATTAGATTAAGCGTTCAAACAGTAACTGGCTGACTGTGTCTGCATCATTTTACTTAGGAAACAAAACAACGAATCCTCTTCCCGACTATCCTGTTTAGCTCAGCTATTTAATTAAAGAAGTAGTTCATTTCTCAACAAATAAGTACTGCAGAAAAGCGCGTCAAAGTTTACGACGCAATACAGATAATACATTTTTGTATATTCGCAACTAGATTTATACGTCAGTTTAACAAAACCATGTCTTGCCTCTGAATTCTGTACTTCTACTAAGAACAAGATATATATATATATGTATATACGTACACATATGCGCAACTTTTCACGTTATCTCCTGAAAATTAATAGGACTTGTTTGCAGTTTCCTCCAGAGTTCACAGCTTTCTTTTTTTTTATTACATGAGCTTTTTGCGCCTCAGAGCAATTTAAAATTCTCAATTTTTTATTCGGCATAATGAGTCTGGAAATTTTTCAGATTTTTACTCAAACTACTTTGCATTACCCCGAACTTTTTGCAATATCTTTTCAAGAAACGGTCTTAACAATCGTGAATATTTTGTCACGTTCTTTCACTTTTTATGTAGCTGTTGTTTACT
Source organism: Ormyrus pomaceus (assembly GCA_900474385.1). NCBI lineage: Eukaryota > Metazoa > Arthropoda > Insecta > Hymenoptera > Ormyridae > Ormyrus > Ormyrus pomaceus. The sequence goes on from UCOM01001841.1 coordinate 20,681, forward strand.
TTTCTTCGAGGAATAAAAATAAACGTTCTAATAAAAACGCTCCGTATTTTTTCCAGCGAAATTACTCGAAAGCATTCACAATATTAAAGCACGTCCCACGCAAATTTTCGCGCAAAAGCAGACGAAAATGTGGTATGCCACGTCTCTAAATTTAGTACTGCTTTTTCTTCAACAATTTTCACTCACCTCAAAAATAAACAACTAAAATTAACTGTCTCCAAGAATAGCATTGCTTGTTTTCTAAAACATGGCTCGATGCTAAGTAGCTTGTTAGTTTATTAATTAAATATACAATAGAATAATGAACATTATATAACACCATTTTAAAAAGATTTAAAAGGAAGCACTTGAAAGTCTGCTTTCAATGGAAATTTTTAGACATTATTATATTACATTGAACAACATATTTTTTTAATACTAATATTTTTGTTAAATAACCCTCTTATTTATTGAATTATTTTTAAGCGGAGTATTAAGTAAATTCTACTTGAGATATTAATGAAACTTAACTCAAATTTTAACTATAATATTAAACAATAACGTGCTAATAATGAAGATAATAGTTAACACACTGTAGCTTCAAGCTATACTCTCGATTTTGAAAGTAGGACAGCTCGAAAAACGACGGCGACCCGACTAAAAGCGTGGACAGGGGAGAAGCAAACGCGCCGAAAAATCTCTCCGCTCGGGCCAATTATTCCGCTCAAACGTAGGCTTGTCTTTGCGCTACGCCAAGAGGCAATTAGAAAACAAGAACTTCGCCAAGCCCCACGAAACATTTCCGACGGGCAGCTTCCAGCGATTGTTCAATTACCCGTAATCGCGAAATCCCGAGCGCTTCTTGCCGGGCGCGCGATTACTCGTAAATTCATAAGGGTTTTGCGTCGCCGGCGAGATAAGGCAGCCGCGTAAATTACGCCCGGGCTCCATTGGCCCCCCGGAACGATATCTCCGTCTACCCCGGAGGGGACAGAGAGAATGACGAAGATGACAAAGAGATATTGGCACTTTGGGGTATTAGCTTTCGGAGGAGGAGTCGCTCGATTTTTTTCGACGACTGCCCGGGCAAGTTGCGCAAGCGCGGCAAGTTGCGAGAAACAATAAGCTCGTAATGAGGTTACGGATGCCGGGAGTTGGATTCTATGACGAGTCGAGTTATTGTTTGTGGTGTCAGGTGTTTGTGGGAGAAGCTTACGCGGCGGAAATGCTGGCTGGCTGGGTTTTTTGGGGGGTAGTGGGCTTAAGAGGATCGGTAGTTTTGGGTTCGTTAGGAGATTTGATTAGAGGAAATATCTTGAATGAGGGAGTTGTTTTATGAAACGTTAAATACTCTTTGAGTTGCTTTTAGAATAGAAAAACGTTGATTATAAAAATTAACGGAGACTTAAATCTACCTGAAAAAGTACAAATTAAAGCTCAAGTAAAGTTATTTGACTTGAAATTGGTAAACTTGAAATTCGCAAAGGAAACTATTTTAGAAAAAGCTTTTAAATTTCTTATTTTGCGGTAAGAGTTTTCTCCGAAAACTAATATTTTAGGATTTTTAAGAACTTTGATTAAAAGATAAGTTGAACAATCAAGATTCCTGTTTTCATTAGCAATTTATTTTTACTAAAAGCTATAATTTGATTTATCTGATGCATTAATCTGCTTCAAAATAATCAATCATAAAGTGGGAAAGTAAAGGATTATTCATTATTATAAATGCAGTGCTTTATATTGTTGTAATAAATTATTCAATAAGTTCAGAATCACAAATGGAGTCAACTGATAAATTCATAAATAAAACTTAGCCAAATTACAAAAACGCTCGAATCTTTCCAGTTCCTTATCGGCACATCAAAATTTAGCGTCATTGAAACATGCAGTCAAATCTACCTAAAAATTCAAATTCAAAAACTCAGACATGCAAAACAAACGTCTGATTTTTCTCCGACGTATCATAAACACGTGCAGCATCGCCGAAGGCCAAATTTCCCCCGTAAAAACGGGAGCAATTCGCAAAAAGGCAAGCCGGAGCAAAGGCGGAAAAGCGACAGACGAAATCGAGGTATTTGTTAGCGTTCGGAGAGGAGAGCGTCCCTCCCGAGCGATGATCGCTACGATAGCGGCGCGATTGATACTCCTACTTACATAATGCGATTGGATGTTTGCTAATATGTGGGTCGAGATAAGAGCTTTGCTACGTACTAAATAATCCGGCGATAACCAAAAAAATATTTATATTTTACCAAGGCGTATTTTACTTTTATTTTCGTGGATTAAAAGCGAGCTTTTTAAGTATTTATTTTATATTTGTGCCTTTTGCGTTTTAATTGATGCTTTTATCGTTCTTTATTGTTATGAGGAAGAAATAAAATTATGGTTTCTCAACTAAAATGTAAAAGGAATGTAAAAAAATATTGGTTATTATTATTTTTACCTTCTTGTTTCTTCTAAAAATAATTAATTTTAATTTAAATCTAAAAGGACGAATTTAAATGGTCTATTTTTAGAAAGATCTATTTAGTAAGGTCCTGGAATTCAACAAAAACAAAATGAAACTGGCGTAAAAATTATGGTTTCGATAAAAAATTCCCATCAATAATGAACGTTTACGGTCGCAGTAAAAGAAGCAAAAGTCGATATCCACAATTCAACTAAGCAACGGAAAACCCGATACTTTTTTTCTCCATCTGAGCACATAATTTCGCGAGCCGCGACAAGTCCTTCCAGCGAGTGTTTACGAAATACCTGTTGATCGCGGCAGCAAAAGCCATTATAGATTTCCAAAGCGCGGAGGACATACATATATATATATATATATATATATATCTCGGCAGGCCGAAGTAGTCCCCCGACGATTTTCCGCTCATTAAGCCAAGCGGGGGGCTCCGGGCAAAAAACACCTACTCTCCGGTCATGTGTTTACGTCCGACGGGGGCCGAAGAATCGCGAACTCGCATTAATATTCATAAAAAGTCCGGCGCGGAGGCTTATCGAAATGGGATTTTAACGAGTTTTAAATGGCGCTTGTTTATCGCGGGCCACAATTTTCATTAGCCCTAATTGAGAGAAGAAGAAGCGCCTTTCGGCAGGTTTTATTTTTCGCGAGAAACGCGAAAACGCGATTAGCGGCGGTGTGGGGCGACGGCTGCCCATGGAATTACGGGCAGGGCAAGAGCTTTTGTTCCCTTTTGACCTTTGCCGGAGTCGGACTACTTACGCGAGCCCTGTTATGCAACTCGCCTTTAACGAGCAGCCGACAAATGAAGTTGCTGTAAGTCATTTTTAATTGAAACGTAATTAAGTGCACTTTTTTTTTAAGGACGGGAACTGGTCTCGCGTCCGCGGTCTTACCTTTGTGACCCGCTCGAGAAAAGTGAGTGCGGGTTGTTATTCAGCTCTTGGCAAACCTTATTTTTTGCTTTTCGAGCTTATTGGTGTAATGTTTTTTTAATTAAAACGTGAATTGTGCGATTCAATTGTTAATTACACCTAAATTCAGAAATGTTAATAAATTTCGTCATTATATCGTTAAAACCAGATTTTATCTAGAGATATTAAAGGGTATTTGAGTGGTTTCGCCCTTCATTGTTAATAAATTAAAAAGTTGGAGTTTTCAATCTCGTTTTATATAAATTTTGCAAATTTTCGTTAACAGATACCGTCGATCTCTTCAGGCATTAATGCTTCGTGTAATGTAAATAATGGAGGTTTAAAACAGTATTTGTTTCGTTTAATTTACATATAATTTGAGATAAAATATTGCTTTTCTACTTTCTTTCTTTATAACGATTTTCTATACGTAAGGGAAAACTGCCCTTTTACAAAGGCTAACTGAACGGAAATTGCAAAGGTGGAATTGTTTTTTTTTTATGATCGAAAGAACTTTTTTCATACAATAACTATCACAAACGTCAACGAAATTTTTTATTTCGACGCCTTTAAAGTTATAACAGTAGACGACACCATTCTAAAAAAAGAGTTGGCGTTTTACAAAAGATATCTGTAAGTTTAAGTAGTATAGTCTGCATTTAGTCAGGCACGAGTGAAGTGACATTAACTGGCAAGGAACCGAATTGAGAAATTCAAATAATGTTTAATTTAAATACTACCATTCAGCGTAAAAGTGAGTTAAAATAATATACCCGATAAGTAATATTTTAACTCTTTACGTATTTATAAAATGCACATTGTTCATATTATATCTCTCCTCCCCTTCTCCGAAAAGAATCATTAGTCCGTTTATCAGTACCTTTCATTTTCGTATCTAGAATATTCATTACAACAATATTCAGTATATAACATTTACAGTTTATCCGTCGAATTCCCAGTACTCGTTAAACAAAATAACATTTACGCGAGCATAACAACACACAATAATTCCCAACTGGCTGCCGCGGCGTATCGATTCCTAATTAGAGACGTCGCGTAGATCGGCTGAAGCAGCAGCAGCAGCAGTAGCAGCGGCTGATTTACCGCTTGTCAGTCGGTCCGACGTCGGCGACTCGGAGAGCCAGAATCATTGCGACCGACTGTAATCGGCGAGATTAAGGCCGGCGCATAAGTTAACGAAAGCGAGAACGTGCCGCGGCGGCGGCTTCCGTATTTCTTGGCCCTGTTTTTGCGCCCGTTAATCAATTGAATGTGGGGGCGAGGACCCGCCGCATAATCCCTAATATGCACACAAGCTCCCCTGGGCTCTGCATAATCGCAGCCCGGCGGCTCGGGGAGCAGCAGAGCAAACAAAGTCGCACACCGGACGCAAAGGACGCGGAGGTATGCTAATTTAGAGATATGTTTATGAGGAGTGCCCGATTCCGGAGGTGGGATTGCTTTCGAGAATTTAGAATTTTACGGGCTGCTCGCGAGAACTGTGTGCGGATGGAAGGGATCGCGAGTGTTTTGCTTGCAAAAAGCATAGCGGAGAGTTTGACAATTCGAGATTGTGCAAGAAATATTTACGTGAAAATTTTCAACAATTTTTTTAACCGTGTAAAAAATACGCTCGAGTTGGAAATGAAGGGTGAAATTTTTCGCATTTTTATTTGCGAGTAAATCACTGCTGAAAAAGGTTTCGCTTTAAGGCATAAAGTAGGAAAAGTTTTTTACCCGACCGTTTGGAATCTAATATTTTACGTGACTTACGTAGGAAGTTACATTACTTAAATATTTAATTCAAATATGATATGATCTGTCACAGTAAAGAAAACGCAGATGCTAAAAATGTTAAATTGCGCTTCAGATATAAAGAATGAATTCTAAAATTGGATATTGTTAAAAAGATAATTTAGAAATTTTTCACTACTGATCTTTCGAATAATAATGCATTAAAAACGCGAAACTTACCCGAAGGAAAAGGCAAGGAAAGAGAGGCAGAAGATTATATAATAGAAATCAGGTACATTAACTTTTAAAAAGTTCCGTACTTTACATGCGTACAGTTCCGCCGAGAAGCCATTTCTATTTGCCGAAGGTAAAGACTCTCCGCCGTCTTCCTCGGCCGCGAAAATCGAGCCCCATGCAAATAATACGAATATTTCGCAATCGATGCGGAACTTTTTAATATACTGTCTCTCGAATCTTGCCTTTCCCGTCCCGTCAGACGTCGCGAATTTTTACTTTCATAATACACTCCTCTCGGTCCCTTTGTCTCTCCGCTCCTTCGTCCTCTCGGAGCAAGGAAAATGACGAAGTTTACCGTTAAAAAATTGAGCGGATAAAAGTTTGCACTTATCCGCGGACAATGCGGCCCTATAAACTTGGCCCATCGGGCGTATTATTTGTGTTGCGCGGCGGGCCGAACAATGAAGCAGGGATAGAAAAAATTAGGGACTCCGCGGCGCGGCCGCGCCGCACGAAATAATAAAGAAGTAGGTTAAAGTGGAGCGCGAAAAGAATAAGTAATATCGAACGCACCGAGAGACATCCAGGAAGGCTTTTCAGATAGCGCGAGCGAGAAGTAGGGCGTCATCTCCGCGCGCCTCGCGGAGAGAGCCGCTGACCTTACCCGCCCCCACGCACACTTAAAGATTGAGTCGCTCAAGGGTTTTCTTCCGCCGGTGCTGCGCACTGCAGCGCCGAGGCTCAAAACAAAGTGGAGCGCAGGGCGTCGCTTATTTTAATCTCGCTGTAAAAGTCTTTTGAGGGGTTTTCTGCTTAGCGTGGAGAGAGGTTAGATTTTTGAAAAGGTTTGTTTTTCTGGGCGTTACCGGAGATGCGCGGAGGATTATAAAAATTGAAATTTAAGGGGAATGAGAGAATTCGAAGTTGTCGAGAAAGTTAGAATAAAGTTTCGCGAAGTTAGGTAAAATTACACGTCGTTTCGATTTTGTCTGCCGCTGCAGTAAAAATTTGATAGCGAAAAATTCTTCTGGAGACTAGAAGTCTTAACGTTTTCTTTTAGACTAGTTCTTTTAAATCAGAAATAATGTTTTTGTTCTTGTTTCTTATAGATATTAGGAATTTGTAACAAATTTTATTGAAACATCTTAAAATTCCAGACCCCGTAAAAAGTGAGACGTTTTTTTATTTTAAATTGATAAAGATTTTCAAAGTCTTTGTTAATGTGCTAAAATCGTCGAAAATGGCGAGTGGAAGCTTCGTTAAAGCCTTCATTTTGGTTAAAAGTTCTTTCACGTATTAAGTTCTCGATCGATACTTTTGAAACTCACCTAAAATGCTTTGTTGAAAAGAGAGAACAAGAATTTTCTTTTCATTTTGAAAAGGTTTTAGTTGCTATATTTTCTCAAAGGATTAAAAGGGTTTCCAAATATAAAGCAATATTTTCTCGTACTTTTTATCTCTGCTGTTTTTTTTTTTTTTTTTACTTTTCTTATCAGTGCAAGTTCGGAATGTTAAAATTTATCCCAATCTAAAATTAAACATTTTTTTACACCTTTTTTTATACCCTCATCGATTAACCATATAGATATCGAGTTCTAAAACCGTCAGAATCCCATCGCTTTTCGAAAAAGTGAAGCCGTGTCCTATTCGATTAAATTTTCCTCTTTATAAATTGTTCGAGCGTAATGTTTCAAAGGCCATTGCTATTTACTTTAATCTGCATTGGCGGGGAGTTTCGTGATTTTGACAAAGAAAAAAGGGGACTCGTTAGTGAACCATGTAGCGGAGAACTATCAGTAGAACTCGAAGGGAACGGCGAGAGAGCTGAAAGGGTGAATGCGGAAAGGACGCGAACATGGTAATGTTTGACTTTGACAAGAGAGGATATGTCTGAGCGAATTTTGCATTCGGTCAATCAGTTTGTACCCGACTGAACTCAAGCACTGCTGCAACAAACTGTTTTAGAAGTTACTGCCGCTGCTGGGAGATTCTAATTGCCTTAAGGAGCGAACTTGCTGGTAAAAATCTGAACTATTTACTTAAAATAGTTGTAAATATAAGTTTCGCTGGCAAACAATATATTAACATTTTCATTCAGTCTAAACAATTAAATCGTTTAAAGTGAAAAACTAGATTTTTAATAATATTACTTGCTTAAATTTTATCCTTCCCCCGAAGTTATGATATATATCATAACATTCTTGTACAACTTTATTAATAACGTTACCAGAGTCATATATAAATGTTAAAGTAGAATTGAAATAAATACGAGAATGCTCGTAAGTTTATGAATAATTTATCCAATTTATTCCGACGGAAACTTAATAAATTAAAATCTTGCGTAGTCGCCTAGCAACGAAATCCTAATTATTGTACGTTTTAAAGTGTATTTACTCGACATAAATTTAATCCTTTTTCACAGAATAATAATGAATTATATAAAGCATTGTGCTGACCGAATAACTTTAGTGGTCTAATTAACGTGTGTGTAGCAAAAAAACACTCGCATTCGGATTAAAAGCGCTCGAAATACATCGTTAACATGATTTAAATAATGTCAAGTATTTGCGAGTGCTTAAATGTGCTATCATATACACAAGTACTGAGAATGAGAAAGAAATACAGAGAAAATAATAACAACGTTTTTAGGAATCTGCATTAAATCTGGATTAAGTAAACTATGAAGATAAATAAAGAAAAAAATGTGAATCCGCTATTCTGTTAAAATCTAAATTTAAATCTTTCAGACATTCAATAATGGCAGAAGCAAAAAATTCCACCACCGACCTCTTAAATATCCAACAGAATTTGCCCAACAGCTTTCCACATTTGGGGCGCAAAGTTCGCGCGTTACATCTCTTATAATCCGGTGAATGTTTTATCCCCGGCGATTCTCCGGGATTAAATACGCTGAAATTGATTCAAAGCACACGTACTTATACGCGGCGGTGGCCGGATTCATATAAATTCGTGTTTACCCAGTGGGCTACACATCTGCAGGAATAGCAGAAAGTGTAATACTCGGTCCGACGCTGGGAGGGGGCAGAGGGGGCGGGGGATATTCCATATACAAATACGCGGACGTGTATAGGCAGTCGGCAAATTTACTTTGAAACTCGAGCGAATAGAGCGCCGAAATCAGGGATCATATCTGGACTGTAATGCGCCGTAAAATACCTCTTAATCAAAGCGCCCGGAAAACTGACGTACACCGTTCGCATATATCTGCGAGCCGAGCCAGCTAGTAAAAATTTTAAATCCTTCAAAAATTGGGGTAGTAAAGTATTTGATGACTTGGTAAAATGCGTCATCAAATTTTTAGAGCTCGGGTTCTGATGCCTCGTCAGTTATTTCCTACGAGGAGTGCTTAATAAATTTTTTCGTGAACGTTGCTTTCAAATGAAATGATTTCATAAATTTTAAATCAATGCTGTTGTTTTTAAAATCAACATTCCGTGAAATCGACGAAACTCAGGGATATTAAAAATCGTTTTGTTATTTGTTTTTTTATTTTTTTTTAAACATTAAATTCTCATTTTTTACGCGTTTTTAAATCAATTTGGGTTGTTCAAATACTGCAACTGAAAAAGTTTTGTAAATATTTGGTGTAATATGTAACGTCACTAAAAGTAAATTTGCTATTTGGCGGTAAATTCTCGTTTTTTTACCCATTTTTGAATCAAGTTGGGCTGTTCAAATACTAAACTAAAAGTAAATTTGCTATTTGACGGCATTTTTTAAAATTTTGTTTTCTAAAATATCAATGTTTATTTTGCAAAAACCTTCGAGAATTCGCCCACGTATATTCGAAAATGTCTCCTCTATGTTTAATATAATTCAAATATATGATATATATTCAATTGATAAATAATCAGCCGCCGAAGCATTCGAAAAATGTCAATTTTTTGAAAAATTTAACGCAGCGACTCGCGGTGTGGATATCGTCACGGATATTTGACTATTTCCACGGCGCGACGCCGCGACGCCGCGCCTCACTGCATATTCATCACTTATTATATAATTTCGGTTGAGATCTTAGTTCGACTTGCAAATTATTTAAATTTCCATTTGCATTCGCCACGAAGGCACTCTCAAACCAATTCAAAGACAACGTGTGTGATCTTTTCGCGGGAGCTTCCGGATAAAGTTAACGATTGATGAGATTATTTTCGCGCTCGTTAGGAAACTTAGGCGTTAACTTGGCAGCTTAATCTCTTGTTTAGTATAGTTTCAACGTTTCAACTGCGTTTCTGTCTCTATTAACGGAATTTAAAAACACTATTTTATAATATATAATATTAATAATATTAATAAAAAATATTAATAATAATATGTAATAAATCATTTACAATATTAATTTTTTATGAAATCAAGCTATGCTGCTAATGTAAATAGTAACCAAAGCAGTAGAAAGGGAAATAATCAATTAGCAGAAACAATCTCTATAAAATATTCATTAAAAGCAATACATATTTACTCCAGAGTTCTCGGATTTCCTTAATTTTCACGTTCCAAAAGAGTGGCTTAAATAAAAAATTAATTATGTATAATTTCGCGCTCCCATAAAGCGAGGGAAGCACTTGCGAGCAGCGTTATCTCCACTATAAGGTAATTAAGTCGATTCCGATTGCGAGTTCCAGCTCTCCAACTGATACCGGACTGAAAATTCGAAGAACGGTCTTTAAACTCGCTTTTAACCGTATAATCCGCGGAAGGCAGTCGCTCGTTTTATTCCCCCGGCGTAACGAGCTTTCATTTTTCCGCGGTCGGAGAAGCGCGTGCCAGCTAACTCTGGAAAAATAAGCGAATTAACGCAGAGAGCGCGGTGGGTAGTTTTCAATCTTATTTAATTTCTGCGAATGCAACAACACTTCTGGAAAGCTGGAATATCTCCCTCCATTATTTATGAGTCGAGAGCGGAGGCTCGATAAAAAAAAAAGAATTCCTCCTTTTGCGCTTCCTTCCTCCAATAAACCCCCCCTGCACTCGACCCCAAACCGGATATTCGCGGATAAAATAATGGGGATTAAGCTTCTCTCTTTCTTCTCGGCAACAAGAAGTCGCCGTGTATAAGAAATGCGCATCTAAATATTGGACTCGCTTCCGCGCTCTCCTCGGCTGCTTTTATCAGCTCGCGATTCGGCCGGATTTCCCCGAGAGCTTTTATCCCCCCGTCATTGAAAACGCATGAAATTTTATACGCTAGTTTAGTGACGCTTGAGTGCAATTTTAGGAGAATAATAGCCGACTCTGTATTTTACGCTGTTCAAATAAAATGCTCGAATTCATTGCGAGCCGCGAGAGAATTATCTGGACTGGATATTTTTAGTTACTCCTTCTTTTGTTCGGAAATAGAGATTTTACAGGTAAATTACAATTAGCGCAGTGACATTATTTCAATTTTAGCATCAAAAGGGCGTTTTAAATGACTTTAATAGAGTGATGCTCAGTAAATGTACGAAGGTCAACTCAGCTTTGACTTTGTTGAGAGAAAATATTTACTGAAAGCAATATAAGCTAAAGCTACTAAAGTTAAACCTAGTTAACCTTAATTTAGCAATTGAATTTGAAAAAAAAAATGTATTTCATTAATACATAGTGCCATAAAGTAGCTCAGAGGGTGCAGTAAAAATAAATAAAGAAAAGTGTGCAGTAAAAATAAATAAAACTTTGAATCGTAGCTTTTAAATAAAAAGTTACATAAAAGTGTCACCCACTGACATAATTTACGACAATTTTACAGCATTAAATCAACGTTCCTGGAAACCTTTCTATATATAAAAAGCTGGTTACCAACAACGACAAAATCTATCCTCCAAGTTTTCAATTAAAAAATAATCATTACACCGCCCCGTAGAAAACAATTGGAAAATGTCATTAAAAAAGCTAATCTCCCCCGGGGCATCCCATATTTTTATTTAGCCCCAAACCCCCGGAAGTAAAAAGCATAAATCAAGCGGGGCTAACTATCTGTGAGAACGTCGCGTTCATCGTCTACCGGACGATGCATCACGGGCATTATCTTCCCGGCCCTCCTCCGCCCGGCTCACTCACAGAGCTTCCTCTTTCTTGTTGCAGAGGCGCGAGCGGAGATAAGCGGTCCGAGCGAGAAGTTCGTGCGTCCGGGCAGCACTTTGCAGCTGCACTGCCTGGTGAAGAAGTCGACGGAGCAGCCGTCCTTCCTGTTCTGGTACCACAACCAGCGCATGATCAACTACGACGTCGAGCAGGGCGTCAACGTCAGCACGGACCTCTCGGCTCGCGAGTCCTGGTTGGAGGTGCCGAGGGCCTCCGGCCGACACTCCGGCAATTACACCTGCGAGGCGAGCAACGCCACGCCCGCCCGAGTCTTCGTCCACATCTTTAACGGGGACAATCCCGCGGCGATGCAGCACAGCTTGGCCAGCTCGCCGTCGGTCATCGCCTGCTCGGCCCTGATGACCCTCAGCACTGCACTCAAATTGGCGCTACAGCACGTGTATGTTTACGCGGGAAGCTAAACAGACGGTTTCTAGTTGAGTATCGTGTGCTTGTATTCGTGATTTCGACGTTTTCGGAGCGTGACGTCGGTGTGATTGTGGGAGAGTCGGTAAACATGACGTTTACTTTATCGACATCGTTCTTTTGACGACGGCTCTTTCGTTAAATAAACAAACATCTTTTTTCGGTTGAGCTTTAGTTTCATTTTTGTTTTTATAGCCTGTAGTCGTTCGCGAATTCGTAATAATAAGCTAACTTCAAGTTTATAATCTACATTAAATCACGTCATCGAAATAATAAAAATAAATATCACACAATTAGGTTAGAAAATGTCGATAAAGTAGAATTAGGAAAATCTTGAAACGTATGAATGAATAATAATTATGTCAAGTTCGACGAAAGATTTTTTGATAGCGATATAAATTAACGTTTAAAATATTCTCTCTTTCTTTCTCCGGCAATTATTCGAAGGACTGCATCCATTTTTTAGTAACGAAAAGAATAATTAATTATTCCAAAAAGTAATTAAAACAATTACCTCCAGTTCTCACGGTGCTTTAAATAACTGCCGCACAAAGATAGGGAAATTCTCGATTTAAGATAATGTTTGTATAAATACATAAATTAAATTTAAAACTATATATTGTCGGTAAAATAGGTCAATAGAGGACACGGTCAATCTTTTGTGCCCTCGGAGATACTCACATAACCAGCGATAAAATAATATGTAAATGAGACCTGTATCCATTCTTTTAATTTAAGCATTTTCGAAGAAAGTAAATCGTCCTTCGGTACTTTAACAATCATTTTGACTAAAGAATAATGAGTGGAATTCCTCTCCACTATCCGTGAAATACACGAATAATAAACTTTATATAGCATTTACTTCAAAATTGCATGTTAGCCGTGTAAACGGGATTAGATCAATTTCGAATTCGTATCGGATGGATTAAGTGATATGAACTGCGTTTAGTCAGCCGTTTCGATGGTATCGCTCCTAGTTCATCATCCTAAGTTATAACGTCCTTTGATAAATGTGCTTGAGTTCGCAACGTAAAACGCCACGACAAAGCCGCTTATTATAATGAAAATTCAACGCTAATAAAACGCCTTTCGCGAAAGGGGCTTCTAAAAGCGTAAAAATAAATAAAGCGCGACATTCGTCTGTCCTCGTAAAATTCCAAACGATCCGGAGCCTTTAAAGCTTTACTTCCTCCGTTCGGAAACTCGCGTCACCGAAAACAGCGGAGCTGTAATCCCCGGAGAAAAATAACAATCCCATTCATTACCGGGGGGCATCGGCAAAGTATTCCAGAGGCTTATCGGCGCAATAAGACGGTGTATTATACAGCTGGTCGCAAATGCACCGCCGGCATAACTCGGCCCGAGGGCTCAGGGGTCACTGCATCCAATTATACATATACGACCGTTTTCGATTTTCCTGATCCTCCGACTCCGCCTGATACTCCCGCTCCCTCCTTCCTCTGTCGCGTTTTCGGTTTGGAAAAGCGCTCGGAAGCTCTGTATTCGAATTATTGATTAGTCGCGCTTAAACGCCGACCGGGTGGATTTTTGAGGATCGTGAAAATTATTGCTGCGTTTATTTGCAATTGAGGTTGCGTATTTTTTTCAGAAAATTACAGTTCTGGTTTATTTTAAAATCATTGGCGATCATTCAATAAATATTGAGCTGTGCTTTTTAAATTGTATGAATATATTTTATGTAAATATGGGACTAATGACCATTGGAATTTTATCAGTAAAGGACTCTTTAAACATAATACTTTAAAAAACGAAAAAACTTCATTAAAATTTGCCGAGGTACATCTAATTTCGTTGCGTTTTAACGTAACATTATATTTTAAATTCTGGTTGTAATGCACTTTAAGCTCGCCTTCTTTACTTTCAGTCATTTAATTTTAATATACTT
>UCOM01001842.1:0-34366 GCA_900474385.1 Ormyrus pomaceus
GGGGGGGGGGGGGGGGGGGGGGGGGGGGGGGACGCTCAATGGATGCCCGCCCTTGCAGGTGGCCTTTCAGCCCTTCCGATATCATTTGCGCCGCTTTGTAGCGCTTTCTTTGGCTCGGCGGCTGATGAAACTGGATTGGCCGGAGAGCTTTTTTTAGGCTAAAATAATCCAAGTTTCGGGGGGATTTTGGTTCACGGTACGGGAGATTTATCTTACGTTTTTTCAATGTATTTAAGAGTACATATATTATATAGGTATTATAAAAGGTTGAACATGTAGTTTATAAAATCGTTTTAAATAGACTTTTGACTGTCAATTTTGTTTTTCAAATTTAATTTTTAATAAACTATTTCACCATTTTACGTATAATATACGTATCTAAAGAACTAAATACCGAGAGTTTTAACAGAAAAGTTCATTACTCTTTTATAAGGTAAAGCATCGAGACGAAAATAGAGGTGCTTGAAATATATTTTTAATATCAACGCTTTCAATTTCTTCCTTATTATTGGAATATTTAGCTCCGATGAACTCTAAATGATTAAAAGTTTAATAACGATTGAATTAAGAAAATGTTACTTTGGTCGCGATAACAAAAAAATTCTTGACAACTTAATTAATCGAAGCACGAGCGTGCAAACTTTAACTTTATCTGCTCTTTACTTGCTTGATCTGGTCCAAGGAGAGTTTATTTTTTTCCAGAATGAAGAAAATCCTACGCGAGCCAGTGCTCTGATCTTTACGACTGAAAAATTTCAGTTCAATGCACATTTTCAAGTCGTTAACGACATTGACAAAGTTGGAAGCAAATGTTGCCACAGAGATTCGGGAGGAAATCTAAAGTATAGGAAACTTGTTGAAGAATTTATCGAGAACTTGTAAGTCTTTTAGCTTTGAGAGAACTTTTACCGGGAGTTTGCTGAATCATACCTTTAAATCAACCACGAAAAAGCGTAATGAGAAAGCTCTGTTTATCTAATTTAATTAAAAACTTGCAGAAACATGAACTTTAAAATATTTCATAAAATTCTAGGAAATTATGTTTGTTTAACTTGAATAATTAAATGAAACAGTTTAATATATATCTGCTCATTAGCAAAGATTATTAATGAACTTCGCTTCAATAAATGATAACTCAACTGAAAGATTCCACTTAAAGTTACAAAAATCATTTAAGTATTGCAATTAAATTTATGCTAATTAGTTTAATTCTGTATCGTTTTGAATGCCATTGAAAAAACTATAGATAATATCGTTTATTGATGAAGTTAATGTTAATGATTTTATTAATTATATAATGTAAATATAAATGTTCAAGTTTTAAAAATTATTTTATTAAACTTTTTTTATGAGCCTATAAAGTAATGACTCGGACATTTTATCTTTACGTCGTTTTAATCAAAATTTCAGAGCAATTTCATTTTACGTTCATCTAAATGTCAATTTGAACAAAATAATTCGTGCAGAAATCTAACAAAGCTTAAGAAAAACTCAATCAGAATTTATAGGACGCATAATTAATTTGAAAGACAATGAAATTATGGTGCTGTAATCGTGCAGAAAGTGGAAATTGAATTTTCTTTAGAATGACATTTAATTAATCAAATTTATTAGCAAGGACGCGGAAATGAAAAAGATTCTTAAATGGTAAAAAGTTTTTCTAAAAATAAATCGCTTTCATAATGCAGTCTTAAAATGCGCTCATATAACTTTCTGCTGAAAGAAATAAATGTCATTCATAGAATAAAAAGGGATCGAATCAAAGTAGCCGTGATACCAAAGATTCTCATTTTCCGGATCGTAAAATGAAATATTAAAAATACTCGAGCATAAAATCTTGAGAATCTTAAGACTCGAAAGAATTTCGTATACATTTCCTTGCTTTTCATTAAACTATAAATGAATAAAAGTATTTAAAATTTTGTCTACTTTTAATCTCAAAAAATTTATATAACAATTACTCGATGAGCAAAATGTCCAATCAATTTTATTTATAACGCCACCGTAAAACATTCAAATAAATATATTCATTCATTGAAATTCAATGCGAATCTGAGGAAACTCGCTGTCAATAAATTTCGAACAAAGCTTTTTCGAGAAAGTTTCTCTCTCCCGGTACTTACTCGGCGTGCAATAAACTAAAAGTTCGCAGCGGGTTTTCCCTGAAATCTGGCTTAACGTCGGCTACGTGCCGGAAAATTCGCGCTGGAAAAAAAAGTGAGAGAGAGAGAGAGAGAGGCGGAGGACAAGAAGGCATTCATGCACGACGCTACAACCCTCGCGACGAGGTGGAGGTAAACAATCGATAAATGCACTTTCCGCGAGCTTGCGATCTTTCCTTGTTTCGGCCTGCCTTTTATCCTTCCTCCCTTTTCTTTCCGGCTTGCTTTCTTTCGCTTCGCTTTTTCTGAGCCTTTTATTGCGCTCGCTTTTTCTTGGAGGCATTCTTGCAAATTATATAGAGGACAAATTTTCTTACGCTCAGATTACGGATAATTGGGCTTGCAATTAGGATTGTTAGCATGTTTTTTGTGCATGAAGCTTGCCTTTGTATTTGTATTTCAGATTAAACGTAATTTTTATGTAATGAGAAATAATGATGATAAAAATTATCTCAATTAGTTCAAAGTGCGAAAAAATAATTTTTTTTCTTGTAATAAATTCATATCACTTATTTAATTATCGCTGTTTAATAAAGAAATTATAAAATTTGGTAAAATAAAAAGCATACTGGCGGTTAACAATATTTTTTTTTTAAATTCAAAGAAATTTTTCATTCAAATTCAATTAAAAAAAAAGTTAATTATTCGAATTGATGAATTTTTATTTTAAATCACAATATTATTTTGCAACAAAAATAATTACGTATATTATACGATTCTGTACAATCTTAACAATGACTAAGGTCTCTGCATTCAATTTTACTCAAATTATTATTTGATTACATAACTGCGCGAAAGTGATACTGACGTTTCAGTGAATAATAAATGAAATTCAATAGATCCGACATAAAGTGTGACCTCTTCGTATAACTCCAAAAAATCACATATAAGTTGAATCGTATGAAGGAAAGGCAAATCAGGTGTTACTCATATTTTATTCAAAAGAAAACGTAACAAATCCTCCACAATTATCCAAAGATTATTCGCCTTCCCCAAATATTCAGCTCAGATTCCAGCGCAAACATCGATCTTCTCCGCTTTTTCCGGAATCGATAGGCCTCAGCTCCGCAGCCGCTTCGCGCGCAGCGAATATTAGTTAGTCATGGCCCTCGAGATTCAACAGAAAACACAAAGTGAGCTGCCGAGAGAGCCGGTACAGATTGCACGGAGAGAGAATTTTCCATGAGAGGCGGCCAGGATGCGCGACCCCAAATGAAAGGACCGATGACTTATGCATGTCGGCATCCCTTATTCCTTCAGATTGCCTTGTTATGATTGCTCTCGGCCTTTCTCTCTGTTTTATTCAAGCATCGCAGCGCGTAGTGCACAGTGTAAGCAACCTGTGAATTCTGATGGCTCTCCAGATTTTTCGTAAAGTGCATTTGAATTATGAAGTAGTCTTAGGGCTCCCTTTATTCCTTTGTAGGGAATTAAGGTACTTGTGATTGAATGGATTAATAAGTATGAGTTTTTCTTTGAAATTGAAAGATAAAAATATTAATTAAGCTAAAGAAATGAAGTTATTGTTTTATAAAAAAGTAATGTTTATTATTTATATATTTCCTAATAAAGTTGCAATATTGTTATGCACTTTTTTTACGCATTTTCATTCGAATAATCGCCATTATTTTACACTTATTTACGCCATTAAAATTACAAACTGTTATAAACAATTTTCTATACAGCAAAATTATATACAGCAGTTCAGTCACTGTCAGAATCATCTTGCTTCGCTGCTTCCTCTCTTTCAGCTGCTTCCATCCTCTTTACAATATCTTTTGCAGGATTGAAGACACCATTAGTTTGAGTATTACAAATGAAACATCTTGTACTTTTCTTGTATTGTGCCAAAGCACACTTTTCGCAAAAATAGTGTTTGCACCTAAAATTTATTGATTAAAATGAAATAGTAAGTTGAAGACTTTTTTTATTGAAAGATAAAGAAAGATATGATGGATATAACTTACTTTGTTACAACAGGATCTGTGAAAGTGTTTCTGCAAATGAAACATTTAAAAGGAAGGTGTTCTTCATCACTGTCAATTTCATACTTTTTATCATCTTCATCCCCACTAAGATCATGTGTTCCTGTGGCCGCTTCACGTTCCAACTGCCATCCCAATTTGTAGTCAGAACGGTCGTGAAGAAATTTACAACTGTCTAAAATAATTATTATTATTATTGTTAAATATGTTATAAAAAGTACTTGATGTGGTATTTTGATATTGACTTTTTTAAAAGTTACTAACCTCCAAAACCACAAAATCCAGTTTCTTTATAGTCTTTACAAATGTCAGGTTGATAATCCCACCTAACAGTAGCCCTTAAATTAGCCGGTGCTCTGATTGGCCCTTTGCGCACCATGCCACTAGAAGCATTACCAGCTGCGGTATTTTTTTTTTTAAAGTACTGTGCATAATTATTTAAACCTCTGTAGATTTTATCATCTTCTTTTCCTTCTAACTCCTAAAATTATAAAATTTAAAAAGGTAAAAAGAAGAGCTCAATTTTCAGAAGATATGTTTTAAGAGTCAAAATGATTCCAGTACTTACTTCATTAATTTTTTGAGCTTTTTCAAATATAGCTTGTGCATCTCTATCAAGTTCTGTCTCTGTTTCTAAAATTGCTGTAGCTCCCTGATCACTTGGACCATCTGGAATTCCAATCTTCTTACTTTTGTAAGATACCATTACTGAGTCTTCATCTTCACTACTGTCATCCTCTTTATTTTTCTTTTGCCTTTTTGTATTTGTCTATAAAAAATATAAGATTCTTACGTATATTGTTTAAAAAAAATATTATTGTCTAAAAAGTAACTTACACTTTGTTTCATTGGGTTTAAATTACTTTGCTTCTTATCTTTTTTGACAACAGTAGTATCATCTTCACTACTTTCTGTAAATTTATAACAAAAGTTTCAAAACCTATTATTATTTCAATCTTAATTCTAAATAATATATGTTTTAAAAGACTTTTAATTCTATCTAATTTTCCTTTACTGTCAAATAACTTAAAAATTTGCAGCGTAACCTCAAAAATATGTTAAATCAGTATTTTAAATCCATAACCTCTTTAATTTTTGAACTTTCTTACCATCATCCTCGACCTGTTCTCTTTTTCTCGCCCCCTTATTCCTTATATTTCTCTTCTTGAACAAAAACTTGCAAGTATCCTTATTTTCCGAGATACTAGTTTCCTCCCGCGTCATCGTCTTGTCCTCCATGTTTGTTTTGTAAACATCTGATTTTTCCAGGCACGCGCCTTCATATGTATGCGCAAAGAACAACCCCCACTCATTGTGCGTGTGTGTGTGCGTGTGTGTCCTCCTCTTCGACGCTTCCGTAGTTTAGTCGTCTCGTTTCTTCGCTAATTTTCTTTATTTCCTTAGGTGTAAAGCTTTGGGTTACTTCGTTTATTTCAACGTGGACTCGTAGGTAAGCCGATTGATAAGTTTTCGTCCCTTTTTGCCTATAATTAGGCTTGATTCTGGCCTACGCGCAAAAATCGAACGCCAATGCGGGCATTGGGGAGCCAAATATTTTGGAGTCAATAATTGCTGAACTTCCCTCGGGGAATTCTGCAAGTTGGGCGTTTGACGGAAAAATTCATCTGCTCGGGGGATTCTTCTGGATATTCTTGAATGAAGGCATTGTGTGAAAGTGGAGCAACATTTGCTGTTTCTAATCCTTTTATCCTATAATTCAGGGCAGTCAATAATCAACTGTGTAGTTGTCCATGTAGCATTCTAGTGGAGTCTAATAAAACTATTTCTATTTATAAAATATAAATTATAAAATTAATTGTAAACTTTAAATATTAAAAGTGATTAATTATAAGTCTTATAAATTTTGAATAAAATTTTTGAAAAGTTTAAATAGCTTTTAAATTATAATATCAAATTGGAAGCATAATTTCATAAAATTGCAGGAAATTAAATAAACAATGAGTAAAAAGAAGAATATGGCCATTTCTTTCCACGATAACATGATTATGTTAACAAGAAAATATTTGAAAAGAAAAATAA
The DNA here is from genome assembly GCA_900474385.1 of Ormyrus pomaceus. Lineage (NCBI taxonomy): Eukaryota > Metazoa > Arthropoda > Insecta > Hymenoptera > Ormyridae > Ormyrus > Ormyrus pomaceus. The sequence continues at coordinate 6,188 of UCOM01001842.1, forward strand.
TGTGTCCAGAAACAAAATTTAGGCATCATATCCAGGAACGACTTCATATTCTTGAATTAATCAAACGCACTGTTGAGATAGGTGAAAGTAATTCTGCTCTACTAATTGGTCCTAGAGGTAGTGGTAAAACAACGGTAAGTTTTAATCTGTAAATTTTTTAATAATTTTATACAATTTTTAGTAATTTGTATTTATAATGACTGGTGACTATTTTGTTCAAAATTTAGCTTATTAATAGTGTACTTAAGGAATTGTCAAGCTCAAAGAATTTTGAAGAAAATGCGCTTATAGTAAACCTTCATGGTTTAGTTCATACTGATGATCGTTTAGCTTTGAAAGATGCTACAAGGCAAATGCAGTTAGAAAATGTTGTCGGAGATAAAGTTTTTGGTACATTTGCTGAAAACTTAAGTTTTCTATTAGAAAGCTTGAAATCTGGTGATAAAAAACGCTCAAAGCCAATTATATTTATTTTGGATGAATTTGACTTATTCTGTGCACATCAAAATCAAACTTTACTGTACAATCTGTTTGATGTTGCTCAATCAGCTCAAGTAAGATTCATATATTTTGTATATAATAAATGGTAAATCATTTATTTTAATTATAATTTTCTTAATTTTAGGCTCCTATTTGTGTAATAGGAATAACTTGTAGATTAGATGTAATAGAATTATTAGAAAAAAGAGTTAAATCAAGATTTTCTCATCGACAAATTTTTCTCTATCCTGGAGACACATCTGGTTCTGAAACATCAACTACTGCGTTTGAAGATCGCTTAGAACTGTTTCAGCATTTGCTTAGTTTACCTGACGATGAAAATGTAAATGAAATAGAGCAATTTAATAAGGAGTGTAATATAGACATCAAATTTCGAACAAGCTGGAATGAACACATTCAAAGTTTAGCTGAGAATCCAACAATTATAAATTTACTAAAGCAAATGCATAAAATAGATAGATCTGAAAGGAAGTTTCGAAACTTTTTAGCTGTAGCTATTTCATCACTTTGTAAAAATCAGAGGGAATTAGAAGTTAGTGATTTTGTTCAAGCGAGTAAAATTTTTGCTCTTCATGACAAAGTTTTAATGCTACAAGGTTTATCCGTCTTGGAAATGTGCCTGGTAAGTAAAAATATTTATCATGAGTGGAGAATATAGAATGTTTAAGAAACATATTGATTAAATTTTAATAATTTTCAGATAATAGCTATGAAGCATGAAACAGAAATTTTTGATGGTGAACCTTTGAATTTTGAAAAGGTATCAAGTCGTTATTTAAAATTTGCAAATCAGAATTCTTCAATTGAGTCCGTCCAGAGACCTGTAATAATGAAAGCATTTGAACATATTAAAGTAAAATTTTAAACCATATTTAATTGCTAAATAATTAATAATTTATTTTAATTTCTAAATCTAAAATAAATATTGTATTCTTTTTAGAATTTGGAATTAATTATTCCGACAGGAATAAATCAAAGAATTGAAAAAGAATATCAAACTTACAATTTTACTTTGACCTCTCAACAAGTTATGGAAGCTGTGAGGAATTACCCAGATTTACCAACTGATGTTGCCCAATGGGCAGATAGTAGTATAATGTAAAACCTTTTTAGGTGCCATAGAAGATGCCATCCATTATATTTTACAAAATTTAAGAATAGCGCATCTTCAATTTTACTCGCATTTATTTTTTATGCAGATTATAATATTACAAATCTATGCTATACAAGAATTTCTAATACTTCTGTCCAAAATAACTTATAAACTTTGTATCAAGTGAAAAGCCATCTTTTACCAGTGCCATTATACATCTATAATACTTATTCAAAATCTTAGGAATAAGTGAATTAATGTGTGTGTCAGTTTCGAATAAAAAAATAGTGAATTTGACTGACTACCATAGGGTGACGCAGAGAGAAATTAATTTATTGCGATCTATGTATGTGTTCAATTTGTAGATAAAAGTAATAACTTTGCATATCAATATTGTTATTGTGGTTCAAAAATTGCTTTGTTTCATTGTTTGCGAACCACTTAATTTTAAAAAATTATTTAAAGTTTGCGTCAATTATAAAACATGCGAAAAATTCCATTAAAAAAATTAGTTAAAAGGCACAATGATTTATTGCTATGTTATTGATATAACGATCAATTAAGTAAACATTAGCTAAACGTTTTGAAAATTTTATATTTATTTGCTTGAATTTGTGTTTAAAAATTTTAGAAATTTAAAGAGGCAATTCATTATTGAATGAAAAAATCATAGTTATTAAGGGAAAAAATCGGTGACGATCAATATTCTAATTTAGTATACCTCATTTACGAAGTATATTTCTTTTATTTTTTATGTTTTTCCACTATATGTGCTGTTAAATGTATTTTTTACATTAAAGTTTTATTAAAACATTTTTTTATGAAAAAGAATATAGGTTTTAAAGCAATTACTTTTTTACTTTTTTTATACAAGTATTTTAATTTGAAATAGATTGTGCAAAAAAGATTCATTTAACTTTAATGTCATTGTTTTCAAGCTCCTCTTTCACCGACCTTTTCCCTGTTGTAATTGACAAAAAGCACAACCCTCAAACATCTGTAAATAATGCGTCATCAAACCTGCCAAAATCTAGTTCGATAATAATAGGCAACATACAATAATCTGTGTGTGCGTGAGTGAGTGTGTGTCCGTGTATTAGCAGTTAGTAGAAATTGCACGGACAAGTTCCTTCAGTAGGATAAAGTTGTAATTGAAAACTTTACAACAAAGTTTCCAAGTCGATTTTTGTAGTAGTTACGACTTAGTCACCATGTACCATCCACATTTATGTAATCTACAATATATTTTAAGATTTCTTTGCAAGTTGTAGAGCGTAGGCTTATAATTAAGTTCTAAATTTAATTTTTAATTTGTAGTTTGTCGCAAATTTATAAGTTCCATAAACGCATTAGAAAAACCTTTATAATTTTATTAAGTATCAACGAATGTACATAGATATTAATAACTTATTTATTTTTGTCAAGCTATAATAAACTCATATCATCCATAATAAATTAGTGTAGAACAAGTACTAAAGTATTAGTAATCATGTAATAAATAAGTGTTAGCAAATATGTTAAAGCGTTACTAATGCTTGAATTGAAGAAAAAAAATTAGGAATCATTTAATTAGTCCAAGCTAGTTTTAGCGAATCAAGGTTACTTGCGTCAATGGTTGAAATTTGCAGATTCTGTTGCAAGTTACTTTTTAATGCCGTTAAGTTTTTCTTTCTAGCGGGCAGACGATTCAAAATTTTCAGTCCGTTATTTAAGCGCTTTATGCGGGTGTATCTCGTTAAAAACGAATCGTGTCCTGTAATAAAATCAATAAAATATTGTATCATTATAGTGCAAATTAAGCCGTAAATTAACGTAAGGCGTGTAGGGACTTGTGACAAAAAAAAAACTCATGTTAATCTCAGAAAATTAATCTTTGGTAAAGACAAGCCCCTCCTCTAAAGATCTCTTACCAGGATTAGTTCCGACAGGCGGAACGTCGATTAGACTCTCTTTTCTAGAAAGCGCAGACAAGGCTCGACTCACACCAATCTAGTAATAAAGAAAAGCAAAGCGCTGCTCTTAGTTCTTAAATTGTAAACCTGTAGCCGTGTAAATAAAGCGTAGCGTACTTGCGTGTGGCGCACTCGGTGCTCCACCAGATCCGCGCCAAGCAACTCCTCGTGCGGATCCATTCTTATCGGTATGATTTTATCAATCACCTATCATTGAAGAAGTATTGTAACAATAAACGTCATTCTTTATCAAACTGAAAGCTGAGCGAGTTTTTTTTTTATTGACTTTAATTACCCAGAGCAGAAGCATCGACGAACAAAAGCTCCAGACGCTCAAGCATAACGCCGTCAGGCTTTGAATTGCAAGCAAATACCAGCCTCCTCCTGATACAAATAAACATTCCTCTTTCATTCTTACAATTAGCAAGTCGAGCGAAGAAGATCACTTTTATTTATTAAATTGTAAAATTTTCAAAAGAAAAAATCTACCTTTGAACAAACCCTTCCTTCCACTAGTCGTGTCAAGAGGTTTCGGATCATCGGCAAAAAATCCTATAGCGATGACGCCCCAAAAGCCGCTGGCGCCTGCAAAGCGGCGTTGAGTGAATTTTTTTTATAATTGCAAAATGTTTATAAATAAAATCCAGTGTACCGTGTGTCGCCGACGCTCCGACTGGATCGTCGATACCCATTTTATCCAATAGCGGCATCGTGAAACACGTTAGAAATCCACCGACCGCTCCCACGAGTATTGATTCCCATGCGTTATATAAAAAGCAGCCGCCTGTTTCGTGAAAAATGTTAAAAATAAAAAAAGGCTCGTACGAGGGCCAAATACATGGCAGTATTGCATAAAAAGACTTTCGTTTTTATCGAGGCAATTTGAAGACATATTAATATAATTAAAAGCAAAATAAAATTATTTCTCCTGAAATTACTGCAATGAAGAATTTTTGAGAATGTTTTCCCGAAGCAATAAGGAAAATCCGCGCGATCCGTACCGGTAACGGCGACGAGCGCCCCGAGAATGCCGTTGATCTGGCTGAGGATGTCGATGCCCTTGGGATTGGCGAGGCTGAAACCGAGCCCGATCAGTCCTCCGCCCATGCTGGCGAGTATCGTCGAGACGGCCGCCCTGGCGGCGTACTTCCACCGCTCGCCGCTCACCCCGTAGGTGCTCCCGCTGTTGAACGCCAGCCAGCCCCACCTGTTTGGTTTTTTTTTTTTTTCGTTCAGGGTTTAGTTTCTATGTTTGAGGGTGCGTGGATGAGGATCTGCGTTATACCATAAGACGAACAGGCCCATTATTGCGTTGACGGGGCAGCCCAGTGGCAGCGGCTCGATACCTTTGTCGTACCTGCCGAGCCGAGGCCCGAGCATGATTGCGCACGCCAGAGCTGTCCTTCATTAAAGTGGATTAATTTACTTTTATATCGTTACCTTTTTTTTTAATCCCTCAAATTATTAGTTTTGAGGGATTTTATATTCACGTCAAAATTTAACGATGTGCATGTAATTCTTAATTCTCTATGTAATAGTTGAATAATAAAGAAATCTTAAAGGAATTTATAAGCAAGCTATTTTTTTTTTCATTTTAATTTAACTTAAATTTTAGCTGCAATTAATTTTAAATTTATATTAACTTTATTTCAAGTCATGTGCGGCGCATTTAATAATCGTAACTTCTACCTTTGATCTGTACTAAATATTAAAAAACATTTTTTTCGAAATTTACCGGATACACCTCCAACTAGGTGAACAGTCCCGGAACCAGCTATGTCAACAGCTCCCAGATTATGCAGGAAACCGTGATCTCCCCAAACCCATCCTGCTGGCATGCAGTATACGATTGTGTTTAAAAAAGAGAACAAGCAGTAAGATTTAAAATTACATCTGAAAAGATAAATGTTACAAAATATGAATTTTCCGATTTTTCAGAAATAAAATTTGCTCAGTGTAAAAAGTCAGCAACTTTAAAACTTGATAATTGGGTAGGACATTTATTTTAATGGAACTTAAGTTGTTTTTAACTTTTTTACCTCATAAGACATATCTTGCATTAATGTCTTTCTAAGCTTCTTATCGTTACAATAATACTTTAGATAAACATTTTTTGCAACTATTAATGCATTTAATGATATAATATGTACTTTTAAAGTTCAATTATCTCTTGTATATTAACGTTAAGTGGGAGTTGCAAGTTTGTAATTGTAAATTAGTCAAGAATTTTTTTATTTTGGTAAAAAAATCTTGATTATTACCATACCGTTCAGCCATTGCTCCGCTCACAATCGTCGTAGATGTAGTGGCAAAGCTTAATTGGAAAAGAAAAGATGCGCACATTGGACCAAAAAGATCGTCGTCTATTTCTGGATCAATCAAATACGCACCGACGCCAACAAAGGGGTTTGTTGGTTCATATCTTCCAAAACTCATTCCGAAACCAAACATCCAGTAAGTTAATCCACCCAATACAATGTCGACGACATTTTTCATCATAATATTAACTTCATTTTTTAGTGAAACACAGCCAGATTCTAACATCCCAAAACCTAGTGTATATAATTTCAGAGAAATTAATTTTAATATGCAAAGATAAGTTATTATGTAAAGTGCAAATACATAAATGTCGAGCTAATTCATAAGATAAACTAACAATTCCCAAGTGTTTAAAAAAAAGTAATGAAGATTAAATACGTAATTCGAAATAATTATACCTGTCTGCATAGTAAATATGATAAACGCATTTGAAATAATCCAACTACTATCTTCCTGATTAAGTTTATATGGCGAGGCAACGTAAGGTTCAGTAACATTTGTTTCATTTGCTTCAAAGCGGGATAAGTCCATACTTTAAAAAACGAAAAAAAAATGTTTGCAAAAGTCTCTAAACTTCTTATTCCGTTAAGCAGTGCAAGAAAACTGACGTGAGTTGGAAATAGGTATTATCGTGACAGTAGAAGAAAACAAATTAATTATTGAAAAGACTCGAGGGTCTCGTGCAAGTCCAGTGTAGAGCAAATTATACAGAGTATAAAAGGTTGAAAATAAAGTATATGCATTTTCTCAGTTTTTCTCTTTTTTTTTATTGGCCCACAACCAGCCATTACATTAATTTTCTTATTGTGTCATCTGTAAATGTATTTTTCCCATTCTAAAACCGCGATTAAATAATTTTTTTTAATTCGTGAATAGAGTAATATCTAGTTTAACGTAAGGAAACAATATCACAAGGATAAATCTGTCAATAGTCTTTTTTGTCATTATAGTGAATAATGACAAACAGTAAAAATTACAAAGATTCAATATGTAACGAAACATCAATGCTATTTAGTAAATGTAATAATGACAGCATAAACTAAAATATTTAAATTAGAAGAATATTTTTTTTTCTATTTTTTAACACTTTTCGAAATTTTTACAATGCGGACAAATAATCGCAAATAATTGCAACATATTTACCCGGCTTATTTTGTCTTATATTTCACTTCACACACTTAATTGTTTTGAAAGCGACGTTAACTCAAAATTTGAGAGTACACACGTCAATCAGAAAAAAATAAATCTAAAACGCTTATCTTGGCAAACAAGCGAAAATAATACATAATGTTGAAATTTCCAACGCTTTTATCCGATAGCTTCATTTTTTAATTCCATCTCAAGCGTCTATAAAGACTACAGTGTAGATAGTAGACCTTCATTAGTATTAATTGCTGTCAATCTTTTTTTTATCGCGAGAACTTCTTTTCTTGGAATATTAATGCCCGTACACATTTTCGTCGCTGTATGCAATGTACAGGAAAAAGTCTTCTTCGTGATGCTCCTGCAAAACAAATATCGGTACATTAATACTTTTTGCAATATTTCTCTAATCTAAACATGCATTTTAAGTAGCTTTGTATAGTGGTTTGATAAAAATAATGCACTGACTCACGAACTTTAGTGATTACCTCACTCCAAGTTTTAAAATTTAATTTAAACAGCCTTTATATGCATGCCCAATGAAATGCGCGATTTCTCTTTCAATGAAACAACTGCGCGTTAAACATCTTTTTAAACAGTCACTCTATCGAATGATACTTGATTTCTAAATCGATTAAGAATTTCAGAAATAATTTCGGAATCATACCTGATTTCTAAATTAATTATTAATAGTTTCAGGAATCATTAGCTCTATGAACAAACTCAATATTCTCGCGCGATCTAAATAGTATTTCTGAACGTCATTTACAAAACTTTATTAAACATCGAATTAACATTGTTTTATTTATACGTGCTAAACGTTGACCGCAGCAAGGTTATCATTGCATAATGGGCTACAACCACTTCGTGGCTTGGCGCCAAAGTGTTCAGAACACGAAATTTGAATTTTTCGGAATTCGGAACAAGAAAAAAACAGAGAATCGAGCGCGTCGCACGAAAATAGACAGGTGTGGCACGATAACAAAAACGCAAGTCGAACAAAGAGAGCATCGGATCTTTGCTTTGAAAAAATGAATACGTTACCTGGTAAAGAGATCCCATCGTCGCGCTTGTTGGGGGAATGATGTTGTTGACGAAAAAGAATAGCGCGTCTTCGGGGCGAAGATGAATTCGTTTGCGAATCAAGAAGTAAAATTGACCTACGGTCAAGTCTGACGGTACCAGATACTTTTGCTTATCTAAGTCGCTGATTTTCGCTTTCGGGGCCTTTTCGACAATTACCTGAAAGCAAAAAAAATGGTGATATCAATTTTAAGTTTCCATAAATTGAAAGATTTTAATTAATAGGCTATTGTTAAAGAACAATCTTTATAACAAGGAAATAGAATTACAAATTAAAACGGTTTCGATATCTTAACTGGCCGTCTATCTTCCCCCACAATACTTTTTACAAATGAAGACATTATTAATAATAAACAACAAAAAAAAACAAAGTACTTCGAGCTGAAAGTCCAAAGGTAGGGCATTACATTTCTTCCACAATCATCGCAAACTCGCTTATATAGTCGAAAGCAATCGCAATAGCCTTCTGCAGTCCAAGAAACGTCAACGAGCACTGTTTGCTGAGTCTGCTCTTCGTCAATTACCAAACAATGCTGTGATCGTGCTATTGAACTTGTAAAGCGAGCCTGCCTTTATAATCAGATTACGCATTTTTTTGTCGATAGACCACGATGTTTTATCGGCGAGGACGCAAGAGTGGACGAAAAAAAAACGAGATAAAAACGCGAGTCTCGACTTGACAAGTAATTGCCTGGTGCGTCTTAGGAGAAAGGAAACACCGCGGCGAACGAACTGGATAGAACCAGAACCGGAAATAGAAATGTAATCGGCAAAACGATAATGCAGTGCGTACCTTAGAACTGATCGACTACCGAATTAAGTAACGACACTTGATGAGTCATAGAAATAGTAAATCAAGCTACGAGAATTTGTTTTGGCTTTGGGTTAGATTAGGCAGACATTTCGGAAGATAATGATATCTATTTTAAAAAAATATCCTGAAAATATTCGAAAAATCGACTTAGTCATACTGTTGCTATACGTGCGATAAGTTCATTTCGAGATGTCTCAAAACAAACTGCAGAGCTGCAGCGGCCATTCTTGAATAACATTCCTGCGGAATGAACGTCAATTTTTACAGGCGACCGTCTATTTTTACTTTATTATCTCGAGTAGGCCAATAAAATATCTGTCCCGAAGTGGCGGTAAATCATAGAGCATCGATGGAAAAACAGCGCATTTAAATGTTTCCTGCAATTACAGACGATTTCGCAATCGTCGTTAATTAATCCCGCCTCGTTACGTAGGAAACGTCCGCATTTCGCTACCAACCTCAAACCTCTCATCCGCTCGCAAAATGACAACACTCGACCTGCTGATAAAAGCACACAGTCATCGAGCGACTTTTCCAAGAGGGCAGTTTGAATATACATAAAACGGCGCGACCTCTGTAATCGCGGATGCGTATTTTCCCCGCCGCTCGAAAGCGAATGCTCGCACACACTACAAGCGTATGCGATTCGATGTTTCTACGGATGACGCTCGTCGAAAGCGATAATAACACCTATCTTTGCTCCTGTATAAAGACAGAAGAGACAGATGATAAAAGCGAAAGCATAAATATCGAACATAGGAAGGAATCAGGAAGAGGGATGACGAAAAAGAATCTGACAGTCAGTAGGTGGAGCCAGAGAAATCGATATATATGTGTGAGGATGTATAAACACATGCCGCTGTCACTGCGTGCGCACGCAGGCGCAGCAACCGATTCAAGAACGTCGTTTTCTGGGAACGTATCCCGTCCGTGGGTCTTTTCTTTTTTCGAGCTAAAAGACGCACGGAACGGAATCGCAGGAGGGAGCTGTGCCACTGCGACGCAGAAAACTGGCGACCTTGGCTCTCTCGATGGCGCTCGCCTCCACCTATGCTGCGCCGTTCTAGGAGAGCGAGTCGCAGTTCCAGCCATGATGAAAATGCAAGAAGGGAGAGAGAAAAGAGTCTGACTTGCCAGAAAAGCAGGACAGTCTTTTTTTATGTAACAACTACCGCCTCTCCTGCTATCTCTCTCTCTCTCTCTCCCTTGTCGTTGCTTTGTTGATGTTTTGGATTGATGTACTCACGGGCACGCGATCCGGATACTTCCTGCGGATCTTCTCGCCCTCCGTCTTTCGCTTCTCAAAAGGATGCTCCTCTTTGTATTGGAACTTCATGACTGCTTCTTCCTGCGCGATTCCGCGCACTCCTTTCTCGCTAGTGGCAGCGACTGCTTGCTCTGTCTTTGTCTAAAAGACGGGCCTCGCTGTCTTTCTCGGGCTGGCTTCGTTTGTCTCTTGACGGCAAAGCTGGACGAAAGCGACAACAAAAGAGGCGCTCGACGAGAGAGCTGAAAGCGCGTGATCTTCGCTTCACACACCCGCGGACGACGCTACTCAAAACTCAACTGACGAACGAACGAACGAGGACTGACTGTGTTGTTACCACAGTGCGCATATAGGCTGAATGTCTGTTTCTCTCTCTCTTCCACCTCCACTCGTGGAATGCGGTCTTTGTCCAATTCTGACGTGACTGTCGGGAGTTCGCAAGTGTGCTCGTCGCTCGAAGTTGTGTGAGTGCGGCTGCGCAGGCGCATTTAGGCGCTAGGCTTGTCGCTATCGGGGGAATGGAGAGCAGCTGGCTTTCGGTGAACAGCAGATGATGAACAAAAGACTCCGTCGATTTAAAGAAGGCAGAGCGAGCAGGATGGAAGATCGAAGGCAGCGCGTGCTTTCTTTGCTACATTTTTTTATTTGTGTTTATTGTTTTGGTACGATGCGCAGTACGGGGCGATCATTTTTCACTTAATGGGGGAAGAGCGACGCGATAATATTCAATTACACTGTTAATGAGAGGACTGCGTTTTCGCTATTATTTCTATTGGGAGAGATTATTTTTCTGATAATATGTTTATTTATTGAGTAAAAATAAACTGTTAGCATTTTAGACCCTTTATTTTAAATATACTTCAAATTATTTTTTTCTATATTTAATAAATATTATAGGTTTCTTTTTTCGGGCTGTTAAAGATAAATATAAAATATTTTTACAGTAAAAATTAATCTGTTTACCGCTTTAAACTCCCTAGTTTATTGAAGTAGCTTTATTTTGAACCGACAAAGCAGCAAAAAAATCTACAAGTATATTCAATAAGTATTAAGACAATTTTTTAAAAAGGAAGTATATTCGTAATTTAAATCCGATTTTTCATATTCAGAATTCACATAGATTTACGTGCATTAGCATAAACAGAATTAAAAGCAAGAAAATATTCGATGAAGTCACATTCTTTAGAAGCAAACAAACCGCAGAAAAGGAAAAGCTAGAAATGTTGAAAAAATACCTTTTGCGCGAGTGAAATGTTTTTTTCGTGAAACTCACTAATGCAACAGGCATGCAGATGTATCAGTTCACTTTAATTTCAAGAATAGGACTTTTCTAGACTGAGATTTATGAGGTCAAAGACGGCGTCGTAAAGATAAACTAGATTTTCAATATCAAGGTTGCCTTCAATTTTTGAAAGATGTTCTTTAATTGCTGATAATAAAGCAATAATTTACATCAAATTCTTTAGGATGTATTCTAAATTTCTTTTAAATTTATAGTGTCACATTATTTCATTTATTATACTTATAAATTAATCTTTAATAAAATTAAATTCACAATTCAATAAAAAATTAACTTTTATTAATGCTCAAATAAATTCGCTTCTGAGCTGTTTTGTTTAAAACGAAATCGTTTACTAATTTTAGATTTCAATAATAGTAATTAAAAAATTTAATAGGCTACTATTATTTATAATTTTATTTTTAACAAATTGCTGTTTTAAAAATTCTTTTTTAAAATGTATGCCAAGGAAAACAGTAATATTTTACTTAAAATATGTTACATATTCTTTAAATGGCTGATGTAGCAATTGAAAGAAAACATTCAGATATTTAATTTATTTTAAAGTTACTAAATCAATTTTTTTAAATGCTATTTGGAAATATCTATTTAAATTTACCAGCATAGTTTTCTTTCCAGCGTGGCAACCCTCTTAAGATAGTTATGATTCTCCTTAAAGTAAATTACTAATCCTACTAAAGTTTTATAAAAATTATTATTTTTTAAAATCTATAAGTCCTTATTTCCTAATTTATTCAGAATTTATTTTAAAAGTTAAATAACTAAAGTTATTTTATAAATGATTTTTTTTAATAAATAAATCAAGTGTAAATATCGTAAAATGAATTTTTAGACATTTATTGATATTCAAAATATGTACAGATGTTAATAAAAAAATGTCATTTTAGAGTAAAAAGGATATTTACTCGGCATCTTCTTCATCATCATCTTCCTGACTGTTAATCTGGAAGTAACGGAGTTCATATGTTTCCTTGTCTTTTGAAACAACTCGAAGCCAGTCACGGAGCTTGTTCTTTTTCAAGTACTTCTTTGTCAAGTACTTAAGATACCTAATAAAACACATTTTCTTTGGTTAGTGCAAATATCGTCCTTATTTACAGCTTACATTCAATATTGTTAACTGCTTTTCTAATTTTAATATTTTATTTATAAAATTAAAAACAATTGATAGAAAAAGCAGCTTTATCATGAATAATTTTAGAACACTCACCTTTTGGAAAAGTCAATGTCGCTGTTAACTGTCAGCTTCATCTTATTCCTCTCAATTGTGACATTGTTGCCAAAGTTGTTTGTCTTGCCATGAACCTTAATACGTTCTTGTAAGTACTTTTCCTATAAAAAAAAATCTTTATTAGTTACAAACTTAAAAATGTTGTTTCATTGAAAAAATAGGTAGTTAAAATTGAATTATTCAATAATCTTTAGTAGTTTAGAACAACTTTCTTAAATTACTTAGAAAATTTGAATTTTAACAGGTGCTAATAAAACTCTTTGAATTTAAAATACATACATTTTTATTCATTAAGTGTTATTCATAATAAATAAAAATAAAAGCTATAACTTAATAATGAATAAATGAATAAAGTATGAAAGAAACTGTTTTACAAGCAATCACACTTACAAAATTGGCAACATCCATGATGTTATCCTCAACTGGGTGGGTACAGTCAATTGTGAATTTCAACGAAACCTTCTTTTTCTGGCCTTTACCACGAAGGTTTTGTTTTTTGTTGACCTGCACCTTGACAGGCGCATTGGCCTTTTTGGTTACCTGTAAATTATAAAAGTTGCATAAATTTACACATATTTTAACATTTCTTAATATATTGTTATTCAGGAGATGATAGGTTAGCTACAGCAGAAGTTTTTTTATAAATGTATTAAACTTATAAAATTTTGAAGAAAAGTAGTTGCTACATTTCTTGGAAAATTTGTTTATTTAAGGAGCTAAAAATAAAAATTAAAATATTGCATTAAAAACACCATGTGGTATAAGAGAGGTTCTGTTCATCTGACGTATTGTTGCCGCGCATAGCAGCCACAAAAAGAATCTATTTTTATTAAATACATCACAAGAGTATAGGAATTAAAATTTGCTCTAAAATATGAAACAATGCTTTCTGAATTCAAAGCAAATAACATTTTTTTAAAAAGTCGCCTAAATGATATTAAATTTTCATTAGTTTTTTAAGAAAAAGTCTTACCGCGACCATGTTTGCCTGTGTAGCGCAACGAAAGAAATTCCCAGTAGTTTCTCTGCTTCCACTAGAGGGCTTGATCGTAAGATTTTCATGGTGGAGGGCGCTGTTATTTGGCAGTAAATACGAAAACTGAAGTTTTACAAACAAGCATTTGTCGGCAACAACACTGGATTAACTTGGTCGTTTTATACATAAAAATGTGTATACAATCTTAACATACATGTAGGAAATAATTAATAATTTAAGAATTACAGAGTGAATATTTGCAGAATACTTAAACATTTGCTATCGTTATATGAACACTTCTACACATTAAAATATTGGTTAATCAATTTTCAAAATTTCTCAATTCTTAAATTTTATGTTCCAAAGCCTAAATAAAAAAAAATAACTGAATCGATAGTAACAATTGGAGTTGTTTTATATTTTTTGAACATTAGAAGAGGGCGTACAAGTCAGAGCAGACAGCAAGTTACCTACTGTGCAATACGAAAATGGCCTCTACTCCAGTGCAGACTGTTACTCGACAAGTCAAACCACTTTTATCGTTAAATCAAGCTGAAGCTCGAAGAAGAGCGTTAAATTTGTATAAAGCATGGATTAGACAGATTCCCTTTATCCGTGAGTACTTCTTTTTTTTCCAAAAAAATCTTGTCGATAGATTTCAGTGTATCGTAACTTAACCTGTAAATGCTATCTACAGAACTTTATGTAATCTGTATTTAGTTTCTTTTTTCAAATAAGTATTTAGTGATGTTCACTAAAAATACTTTAATGCTTTTATCAGAATTCAATTATATTTGTTCTTAAAATATTTTACCTTTAGTCAGCGATAGTGTTTTAATCTTATTTACTATTTGTTTGTTATTATTGTTTTACTTCTATTATTTCTTTGAATCATAATCTTGTTTTCCTAGTGAAATTTTCAATCAATCTTTACTTAGAACTACAGATTAATTTGTCTTAATAAACTTTCAGTTCAGGAGTATGAAATTCCAAAAAATGCCAAAGATTTAAAGGAGAAAGTAAGAGAAGAGTTTTTAAAAAATTCAACTGTAAAGGATATCAGAGTAATTGATATGCTTGTGATCAAGGTAAATTATTATAATAATTGTATAAGCTTTTATAGGTTTAGAGCTTGTATTCATTAAGTTTTACATTGAAATTACTAAAATTTAAAATGAATTTATGAAAGTAAACATTTTTTTTATGAAAAAACATAGAAATAATGATTATTGCTGTGATTATGAAAATTTTATTTTAGGGTCAAATGGAGCTTCGAGAAGTTGTAGAAAAATGGAAAAACAAGGGTGCTTTAATGTTTTACTTTAAAGATACTGTTGAACCAAAACCTACTGATTTCTTGTCAAAGTTTATGTCTGGTCATGATCCTTAAATTAATAAATACAAAATTTAGTTTAAATTGTTATAGCTGATTGCCAAACTTTATTTAAGTTAAGTGAGGTGTGTAAAAATGTTGAGAACTTTAAATAAATATCACTATGAGCATTGTGCTTTGAAATATCGACAATAAGCAAATGATTAGATAAATGATGATAAAAAATAAGACACCATTTCAAAAGGTATAAGTTTAATTGACTGTTACATGTAAGGCCATAACTTGCTTTAATTTACATATTATTTTTACATTGATATATTATTATTCAATTATATACATTTGACAACATGATATATTACTAAGCACCTTAGGTACGGTCTAGTTCACTTTTCACAGCCATGTGGACAATTTGCTTTCCTTCAGTGAACAAATATAAATACATATAGATATACGTACATACACGCGCGGAGTGTGTATGTGCGCCTATATATCCATATCACATGTCAGTGAATATGTTTCTTCATATGTATTGTATTTTTTCTTTCTTTTATGTACATTCACATGTATACAGAAGCGCTTCGCCAAAAGACATCTTGTCATTTTATTAATTATTTTCATAACTTTTCAATTTGTTCATGCCAACGCAACAACAATAACAAAAAAAGATTTCCCTTCCATTCTATTTCACATCTATGTATACTTTGGTTAAAATAATCGTCTTTTCTCGTAAAGAAATTCGTTCGCTATTCTTATCTACGCGCATTATTTTCAAAATAAAAATCACACGTACATTTATATGTACGTATGCATAATTTACATAGTATATATATCGTACAAGCGCGGCAGCACACTTTTAAACCTATCGCAAGTCGCGCACAAAATTACTCTCGTTTGCATCGTCATTTTATATATGCACAATCTCAATGCAGTTTTTCTTTATAAAACAAATAGGTATTAAAAATATACACTGTCGGTAACTCTCATATACAAAAAAGAGGAAAAGGTAAGGAAAGGAAGAAAAGGATAACGGGGAAAATTGCACATATACGCTAAAAACAGGAAGAAAAAAATGGCAACGATAAATCATGCTCTCGATGACTCGAAAAACAGAAAAAGTCCTCTCTCTCAACTTGGTTAACAAACCAAGACTTTCTTACATTTTTTAGGCATTTCTATTTTCTTTTCTTACAAACTATACGTAAAATTTGATTTTGTTGCTGTTGATATTATATATTATAGCTTACTATGAATTCGCTTCATAAATATATTTACTTATGGAAAATATTTTTTTTCCAAACAGTAATGTAATAGGTGGATTTACTCTGGTTGTAAAATAAAATTTCAAATCACCGAAATAGAAAACTTTAGTTCTATTTCCATTAAAATTAATACCAAATTGTCAACAGTTTTCAACTGTTAAAGGAAAACAAATAATAAACTTTCTTATTTTTCTAATAAAGCTGTAGAAAATATCGTTTTTTCACTCATTTTTTATAAAATTAAAATAAAAATTTCATTCGCCTTCAAGAGGATGTTCTGCGCGTTATCCTATCTATCGACAATACGCTTTTTTATATTTACACAAATCCAGCCAGACGCAAAATCGCCTACTCAGTCTTTGAAAATTCCCTAGACGTTATTTAATTAAAAAATTTGTTTTCTCGCTGAATACATACAAAAAACATATAAACATATAAAAACAACCGTTTCTTTTTTAATTAAATAATCGTTTTTTGTCGACGTTGCTATCTCAAGAGCAGACGATTTTGGAAATTTTAAAAAAATGCGTTTCAATGCAAAGATTTCATCCTCCTCGTCTAATAACAATGTCCTTAAATTCTACAAAATATTCAAAAATCGAATGACCAGAGTAAATCCTTCACAATGAAAAGAACAATATAAATAACGTCGTCGACGACCCCTATCACAGTAAGAACTATACTATTCAATATAAACAATAACAAAAATCTCCAAAGACCGTCCATCAAAATAATAAAAAAAGAACTATTCGCACTCTCAGACAATGCTCTCGCGTTCAGACTGCATATCGTAGCCGGGAATAACGCCGCGCCTGAGAGAGGCATTGCTGCTTCTCAGGCCGTTCCCGTTGAAGAGGTTCGCGAGCCAGCTGCGAATCGAGTGTCTCGCCGAGCTCTTCTTGTCTTGAAGTGCACCAACACCAACGCAAGCTCCACCGCTACTTCCATTATCATTGGTTCCAGGCACTTGGTCGAGTGATCGCCACCTCTTTAGGGGCATTGATAGATCACCTGTATTCAGGATGCAGTTCTCGCCCAGGAGAAGTGGTGTTTCAGCTGCGTCGTCGTTGTGATTCTGCTGCTGCCGCTGAGACGATTGAATCATCTCGTTGGAGTTGCGATCCTCGAGCGCATGTTCTTGGTTTGTGGGCAACAGAAGGAGTCCAACGTTGCCGTTGGGGTAGTTGTTGTTCAGCAGTTTGTCGTTTGCCAAACTGGTCTTCGAATCGCGCTGCTTCGTAAGGCACTTTTCACAGTTTTCTAGAGAACGGAAGCTCGTCTTCCGCGGTTGCCCTTTCCAGCTGAGTAGGTGAGCGGGCTCGAGTTTCTTCGGGCCGCCGGTTAGGAGATCCACCGGGAATGGGTCAAGAGACCTCGACTCGCGAATCATCACTCTCTTGACCGGGGCTGTCGTCGTGGGTCCAGGATGATTATGATCGCTTGTCGATGTCGACGAGGCGGCTATCGTCGACAGTGCTCTGAAAGGTTTTCGGAACTTTACAACGCTTGCAGTTTGACTGGAAGGCACACCATTTCCAGATATTAGGGAAAGCCTGCAAAATTAACGATAAGTTAATATAGAAATTTGAAAATTTTTATTAATGCATTTCATTCAGAAAATAAAATTTAGAAGCCAGGAGGTACCTGTCCGCATTAGCAAACAGATCGTCAAGAACGTGTTTGATATTGCTCTCGCGGGTGTCACTCTCCTCGCGTAGAAACACTATGTTATCTAGAGTCGTCTTCGAGGATCCGTCGGTGAGGTAGAGCGGTGCACGTTCAAGTTTCCGCGCAATCAAAGAAGGCCGTGTCGTCAGGGGGCTGGAGTTTCCGTACTGGGAAAGGGAGTCCATGTCCGGCGTCGGCCTGGGTACACTGGATTGACGACGGCTACCTGCGCCTAAAGCTCCCAGACCGGCCAGTAACGAGGCCTGGCGCGAATCTGCTGTAAGTTTCGGACTCCGTCTTGGACGACAGAAAAGCGGCGGTAGATCGTTTATGTCAACCTGTAGGGAAATACGTTCTATGTTAGTTAAAGGTTTTTTTAGATAGAGGAAAACTTTTGATTGAGAGCGTACCTCTCTTTTTTGTATCGCTTTTTCGGTTGCTCCAGTTAACCAGTAAGTCTTAACTTCCCCTTTTCCTTTCATTTGTACGTACCCACGTTCTTCCACTATGTAACCACCGATTTTATCTAGCGCGTCTTTGCATTGGGCACTTATATGTATTTTAAGCGGTTCGCCGTTCGACTCCATTCGTGAAGCCGTGTTTACTGTATCTCCAAATAAACAGTACCTTGGCATTGTTAATCCAACTACTCCTGCTACAACAGGCCCTGAAAACAAATTTTTGTTTTAATAATTATTTAAAAAAATAGTTTTAGTGAAAGGAAATTAAAAAGAGAATTCATTACCTGTATGAATCCCAATCCTCAGTTTAAGCGTTTCGGTAGGTCTGTGAGCTATTGTATGATGTTTAACAGCATTCAACAGCTCCAAAGCCATGGATGCAATTTCTCCAGCGTGTCTATTTCCATTTTTGATTGGCAATCCCGAAACCACCATGTAAGCATCTCCTATAGTCTCCACTTTATAAACATCGTACCCTTTGATAATACGATCGAAAACGGTATAAAGGTCGTTGAGGAAATTGACAACCTACCAGAGAATTTAGGTTTTATTAGATGCAGCTAGTCAATTTGGTATTTCTGAATTTGAGCTTTTATAATTACCTGAAAGGGTGTACTTTCGGCTGACATTGCTGTAAAACCAACAATATCACTAAAATAAATAGTGACCAGGTCGAAGGCTTCGGGCTCAACGCCAATGCCATTTGTTAAGCAATTGGCAACAGGTCTAGGAGAAAAAAATAACATCTTACTATAACGTATAAATATTTCATAGCTTTTAAAATTATTTAATTATTATAACTAAATTTCTAAATTTCTCTTTTTTATATGCATGCTAAGTGATATTATTTTATAAGAAACTAATGATCATAAATGGATTCTTACTCAGGTAACATTCTATGAAGTAGATCCTCTGTCTTCTGTTTTTCCTCGATGAGAAGGCGCGTACGTTCGCTGACTAGATCCTCGAGGTTGTTAGCGTACTTTTCCATCATGTCCATCATTTGATCCATAATATTACGGTGCTTGCCAGCTTTCATTTTTTTCAATCTCGTTCTAATTATCTTAAAATCCGGCCTGTCTTCGGGTTTTTCTGTCCAACAATCAGTTATCGTAGTCAAGATGTAATCGGCACAGCCCGTTTCTGAGTCATCCAGTACGTCAAGATTTGGTCGGAATGGCGGCTCTCCTTCTTCTGGAAACTTTTTCACTCGATCTACGATTTCTGAAATTCAATTACGGACAGATTTATTTATCCCGCATTTTCTTATCTGCAATTATTGATTGAAAGTAATATAAAGTTAATTTTAATTTTATTAAATAAGTTTGCTAACCTTTGGGTTCTAAATTAAGACCTCCGTAAGGTCCTTTCCTTCCAATAATTTCGTACAAAATTATAGCAAAAGAATAAATATCTCCTGCTTGCGTTCCTCCATGTGGATAACCTGCACTAGGATTTCTTAATAATTCCGGTGCCTTCCAAAACAAGTCTAAAGTAAAAAATAATCGTCTTATACAATGTATCATAAACTTAAAGCGATATTAGATTGCTATTAACTGCTTACTTCGATAATACTGATGTTCACCAATGCTGTCGCATTCGGCACTATGGCGCATATCATGAAGACCAAAATCAGAAACTTGAAGTACCCAACGAGACGTCACTACACAATTTGAAGATTTGAGATTACCATGGCAGACTAGTACGGTGGACTCATGAATGAACAACATTCCCTGAAATTCGGATTTTCATTGTTAAAATCAATAAAAAACCAGCATCATAAATGTAATAATTTTATGCATTTAAATTTACCTTAATGAGATCAGAAATTAAAGACGCAATGAACATATCATCTAACTTTATATCTTCATTTTCAATGATGTCCTGAAAGAAGCAGCGTTCTTTATAAGTCTTAATAGGTACAAAGAAAAGGGTAACAGTGAGTGTGAGACAACGAAGAATCGAACTTACATAAAGACTTCCTTTGGCACAATAATCGGTAAGTAGCAGTACCCTCATTGGCTCGACGCAAGCTCCGATAAATGAGTTGAGATTACCGTGTCTGATTTCGCGAAGTGCTCGCATTTCCTTCATCACGTCCCTCGATATATCCTTCTTCTTGGAGAACTTGAGCTCCTTAATACGCACCAGGACCCCGTGATAATGCCCGGTCTGAGCAAAAACTTGCGCTCCACATCTCGACTCGTACGACATTGCGCTAACTAAACTTAACTGCAAAAGTATCCATAAACATTTATAAGCAAAATTAAAAAAGCAGGTGACTCGAAGGCAGAAGAGGAATCGTCATTCTTACCTTACTAGGAGAGGACATCATTGTGTCGAGATGTGGGAAGCCATGTATTTCGGTGGGGTCGACCTTCCAAAGGAGACCCTCGATTTCCTGCTCGATCTTCCACCGTCGGTATATACTCATGGTGATGACGCAGGAGCAGAAGAGCATGACTGCGAGGAAACCCGCCGCGAAGATGCTGCTTAAGTGTGTGTCGTCCTTCGGGCAGTGCTCGTTGAGGAAACCGCAGCCGGGTTCCGCTTCTGGTTTGTTCTTGCCAGGCCAGTCCACTGCTTCCGATGGACGGTAAGCCTTTAAGGTTTCAGTTTGCGTTACTTCTTTTGTTGAAGAGGGGACTAAATAGAGTGTTAAGCGATCGTTTTACTAACCAGATTATCACCTTGTTGGAACTGCCCCACCGGTTTCATTTGAAAATCGCAGGAAAAATTTTGTATGTGAAGAGACTCCTTTTTTAAAGCAAGCACCGAAAAGTTACCCTCCGAATCACCGTGCCTGTCCAGTTTTATCGTTGCTCCGCTAATACCTTTAAAAAAGATAAATTGTTATTTCAGGTCAATAAGAATTTTGTAAATAATTTGCACGTATTATTAATTACTCACTTTGATATGTATGATTTTTGATGATTGTTTCGATAATTAACGTTCCATTGCTTGCAATTTCTTCCAAAGATTGATCTGGATAATCCCTCAAAAGTTGATCCAAAGCTCTCGCATACAGTTTAACAGAATCATACAAATAGGCCGCATAAATAGAAACGTGCTAAAGAAAAAAAAAAAAAAAAAATACAACATTAATTATTTGCTCCGTACTATCATAAAATAAATTGCAACGGCAAAGTAAAAGGGGCAGCACTAATCGGGCTCACTTTTTCAAATTTGTCGAGAAGAAAGCGTTCGGGGACGGGGAAGTTGAAGGGCTCCTTGCTGCTGTAGTCGCGGACCTTCTGCGTGAACACCTCGTAATTCTGCGTCGGCGGAGTTGAAGCCACCACCATGAGGGATCGGGCCCTCTTGAGGAAATCCTTGTCCTTTGGATCTTGGCAATCTTTCAGGTTGTCGTAGTGCTCCGGCTCTGCAAAAGTGAAGGAGCTCCTTTTAGTCGAGTATTTTTTACGAGTAATTATCTTGAAAATTACCCGCTAAGGTCGATCGGATAAATATATAACAATTTTCGTGAATAAGGTTATTTATTGAAAATAATTTTTTACATTACGACACGTATTGATCGCTGGGTAAAAAAGAAAAACTGTAGTACGCGAACTACTGTTATTAACTTCTTTATAAAGACACACTGAATTTTTTTTTTTACAATACTTTTAACGAGGCAACGTGTAATAAACTTAATTATATAGGAAATGTTGGTTGAGCAGAAACTTGTGGAAAAGTAATTTAAAATTAAAATGCGTAGAATTTGCAACAATGTTTAAACATACTGTTTGTGTTATCAGCCACGTAATTAAAAAATTATGTTGTAATCTTAAAATATAACAGTTTTTATTGCAGTTGTTACGGTCTGATTAAGTTTGAAATGAACTTAAGTACCGACGTAGTTTATTCCACACTTAAGAACGTAATAAATTATTGCGCAGACAATTCTTGAATTCATTAAAAAATAAAAAAAAAAGCGAATAAATAAACGCGAACGACAATATTTTCTTGTTTGGACGCTACAATCGTAAAAAGTATATATACTAACTCCATAAGTACTTCATTGCTTCCTTCGGCGTATACGTCATCATGTCCACGTATATCACCATGTATTGGCCGTTGTCGAGCAGCCTCTGATTTTGCATAGCGTTCATGAATTCTATGAGTGATATCGGGGTTCCGAGAAATATATAAACTGAAAGAAGAGACGATTTGTTAGTTAGACTTTACCGCCGGCAATTACAGCGATTATAATCGCGTAACGAGCTCGAGCGAAGGAGTAAAGTTCATTTTAATTTTTTCCACTCGACATTACATGCATTACCGCTGCTTTAGATCTAATTGAATCGGACGATCTACATGACAGCCTTATCAAACGGCAGCAATCGAATAAATCTCGACGAAACAGCTTACGTAAAAGGATTAAAGTCGAGTGGGATATTAAGATTTATCGCGAGCATTACAGAATTAGCAGATAAGAAGTCGAGATAGAAAGATTTGCCGAGCACCGAGAAATCAAATTTCCAACGTCGAACGTAATTAGCAGATAAATGAGAATCTATCGGTAAAGCCACGTACTTCTGGTCATGTTTTTGGTGTCCTGGATGATGGGAAACCAGCCGCCGCCCTGGCAGCAGGGCAGCCTGTCCTCGCAGCAGACGTGCCTGTCCTCGACGCTGAGGAAGTGGTTGATGGTGAGGTTGTTCTTGCCGGCCTGATCCTGCAGGGACTTGGCTACCGTCGACCAGGGCTTCTCCGCGATGATGCTGAACTTGTTCCAGTTGTAGTGCAGCAGCAGAGCTATCACCGACTTGGTCACCTGGGTGTCCGGCGGCTCCGTCCGCGCGAACGTGTTCACGTTCGATGCCTTGTAGTCCGAGCATTTCTGTTCACGTAAACAAGTCTTGGTAAATACTGGGGGATCTTTTATTTATGAATTCGAATGTTTTAAACTAAAATATTATCGCGATCCTTCCTCCTCTCGTAAACAAAAGAAAAAAAAAACATGTTCGGAAGTAGAGAGCTTGGAGAATTAGAATGGAAAATAAGAAGCAGACTTTTAAAAGTAATGACTTTTGTTACAAAATTCAGTACGATTTCATTTTACTATCAAAAACTTCCGCGACTTTTCCAACTTTCTCTGAATAACAAAGCCCTAACCGCGCAGTTGTTGTCGTCCATATCCGATCTACCTGTCTTCGTCGTCAAACTCGATGCGGTAATCTCGACCGACGCAGCGTTACGTCCGTTATAACCGAGCTTGCGACGCGGTATAGGTATTTTTTTACTTGCGGGTGTAATTTATTACGCCATTTTAATTTTTTCTTAAAATGTTGTTAATGAAAAATATATACATTGAACATTTTTAATTAATTTAAAGAATAATTTGAGCTTTAATTTAATTTATCAAATATTCTTATTAATTTGTCAAATATTCTTAATTCTTAAAATTTTAACATAGTTGAATGTCGATTTGATTACCGAGAAGTTCAACTGCAGAAGGACTCGAGCTGGAGCTCGAATATAAAATAAAGTCGGCCGGGATCGGCACATTCAATATCCTAACGACAACCCCCCCGTGACCTGTCAGAAAAGAGCATGAGGAAGGGAAATAATAGGTACTCGTGCGGCGACAATACGAATGCTTCGAATACTCGTTATACTACGAGACCGTTGCTTTCGTTTTAGGGCAACGATAGGGGTGTCTTAACGTTTTCATTATAAATCAAGAATGAATTTATTAGTAGTATATTAATTATTGTTTCATGAGTAAAAATTGACATCTTTAGTAACTAGAAAACAATATCTGCTTTTGTTTACGTAATTATTTCGTGAATTCTTATTCCCAGTTTAGACTGCATGTATAGGCATAAAATTAAAATAAAGTTAAATCAAGTAGCAAGAAAAGAAACTAGTCTTGGTTAAAAAGCCGCAAGCGGGCCGGTAATAATTTACGAAGCGAGGATCAGTTATGCATCGCCGCGGCTTTCTCTCATTAAAAAGACATCCTCCGTCATCCCGGTACCCTCAGGATTTACAACTAATTAAACCCATAAACTTTCCCCCTAAATCAGCTGCGAACGCATCTGAAAATCGCCCCCCCCCCCAGCCCTCGGCAGGAGCGACCGCAAAACGACAGGGCCCAAAGTTCGCGAGAGCGTGAGAGAGAGAGGGGCCGGATCGGAGTTAAATATAGCCGGGCGCGTCTCTCGAGGGGTGGCGGGCTCTGGCGAGAGGGGGAGGAGGAGGAGCGGCCGAGTCTGCCGACGCGTGAGAGAGGCAAGGATCAATGGGAAGGATGCACGGCTCGAAGGAGAGAGAGCCGGCCTCTCCTCGTCCTTTTTTTTTGCGCCTCGAGCCAAGGGGCTATTTTTAGGCGGCCGCGGTGCATATAGGAGCTGCCGCTTTCGGCCGCTTTCGGCACCGGGAAGGAGGTGTATTTTCGGAGCTGGAGAGGATATTGTGTTACTAGGGGGGGCTTTGTCTCGGCGTTTCGCGAGGATCGGGCGGTGCTTTTTTTTCTTTTTTTTTATAGTGGGCTCCGAGGGTGTAATGACGAAGGCGATTGAAGAGGTTTAGAAAATATTCGAGGCAATATATTTCTTAGCCCGGGGATTAATTTATTTGGTATCGATATAAAATGAATGGACACTTGTATGGTAATTCGGCGTATGGGATATAAGCCGCGGAAGGCGTAGAAAAAGCAATAATTTTTACTTGCTTCGAAGCTCGCCTGCAAAACAAATTATTTATTCAAAGCGAGCCAACACTTTAAATTTCGCCTTGCCAAGAATACGAAAATTCCCGGCGAGAGGATGCATAATTCATGAGCCGAAATTCGGCGCCCGGCTAAAATCAAGTGGCGCCAAACTGACACCTGCCGCCTCCTGTTTCCCCCGCGCCGATTGAAAAAGCATCTCTCCTCGGGAGAAAGAGTGCGCCCGCAAAAGGAACACGCGAAGCTCGAGTATATATATATATATATATATACGAAGACAAGAAAATTGCTCGGTGCGCGGCTCGGAATGCAAGCTCGCTTCATTAACATATAAATTAAAGGCGACACGGCGCGCGGATTCTTATTATTTCAGCGGCGTCTCGGCAGATACATTGTGTCGCGCGCGGCTGCTCCTTTTTGCCGCAATCGCGGCGAGTTATATATAGCGACCGGCAAGCGAAGAGCGGCGTAAGTGCAGGGCGCCGCCAAGGCTTTTGTGCTCTCTCTCTCTCTCTCTCGCAGGCTTTTTGATTCTCTCATTGCCGAAGGCTGAGCGATGTTTTCTGAGCGATAAGCATTGACGGATTAAGAAGCTCGTTTGGCTGGCTTGCTTTCTTCGCGGTGTAGCTTCGACGGCAGCAAATTGATTTATTTAACTTATATTTCTTTCTAGATTTAGGTACTTTGTTAAAGGAAAGAATGGGCAATTTTCATGTAAATGAGAATTTTGCAATTTTTTTTTCTATATATAGTAAATGTAATTAACTCAAAAGCAAATAACTCTTGTGAAAAGAATGTATAAGCGTGCAAAATTAAAAATCGTCGAGGGTACATAGCTGTAACGCTAATAAAGGATTCCGAAATAAATTCCTCGGCTCTCGGTCGTATTTCTATTTTGACGGAAATACCTCATTACTTCTCTTCGGAATAATCAGCGCTCGCAAATAAATGAGGCTTCCCGCAGAATGTCGGCTAATCTATCTTTTATTTAATAAATTTCCGACGTAATTAGCAGTTAAAACGTATGCAAGACGCGACACCGGCATTTATTCATCGGGGTCCGGCGCGAGCCGAAGTTGAGCCCCGTTTTGAATTTTTGCCTCGGCGCCTCTCTCTCTCTCTCTCTCTCGGTAACGGTTCCTCGGCTGTATAAATCTAGCGTAACGTTTGAGTAACCGCAAGATTTAATGGTTTGTTTTGGTGATTAAACGCGTTATTTCTGGTGCTCGGGCGTAGGTTGCTTTTATGCTAAGTGCCGCGACCTTTTCATTTAAAAACATTTCAAAGCGGACTTCCATTAGCGACACGTTTGCAGCGTCGTCTGGCGCGGAACGGGGCGAGGATAAATCGTCGCGTTTAGCGCGAACGACTAATACCGGGCGCCGGAATTTAAATTTATCAAGTTTTTTTTTAAGTTCAAATTAATATAAGGAGGATTCGTTTTATAAGAGCGGAAAAAGAACATTTTTCAATACACAAATTTTGGACGTTCCTATATTTATTAAGTAGTTATAAATCAAATTGTTATTTATTCGACATTTCGACATTAAATAAGATACATAAAAATAAAACAAATTTTTATATACATATTCGTAAAACCGACGGACTATAAACGATTTAATTACTATTCCGAATCATGGACCCTCGATCCGGTTGGCCTCACATATTATTGAGCGATCTCGGCCCTTGACTTTTGGGTAATCAATAAATAGCGTTCTAATGTATGTTACGGGGTACAATTTACTCCCCGAAAGTGACCATTATTCCCGCGAAATCATCCGAGATTTCCGCTTAGTGCGTCTTCAACGAGCTCCTTCCTTTTTTTTAAATCGTCACGGTTGCTTTGCCGCGGTGTTCCGCACGTGTAAATACTCAATTTTTTTCCTCCTTTGTACTCGTATTTTAGTCTCTCGTTCAGTACCGCCTCGACTCTTTTGTTTTCACAAATGCGTCTTATCGCGAGATGTCCGCTCTTTTCCAAAAACTTTATTTTTCCAAAGACTCGAATAAAACGCAGCGCGAAAAAATGCCAAAAGTCTCCGTTTATTCAACAAGTCGGGCGGAATCGCGCCGACACCTCGAATTCGATCCCACCGCGCGCGAAAAGAAAAACGCCCCGAGCCAATAACCGAGAGAAAGAAAAGCGCTCGAGAAAAACCCGAGCGCCCGGACGCACTTGACACCTGTTGCCCGCTCGGCGCGCGTGCGCCGATCGAAGCCGGAAGAAGATCTCTCGCGCGCGCGACGTAGACTAAAGCGCGATCGGAGGAACGTTCCGGAGCTTGTTTTTACCGGTGCCCCTTGCTCGATCGCTCCGCTCGGATTTCTTGCCGAGCGGACGCTCCTTTAATTGCCCGAGAGATCGCGCCACCTCGAGACAGAGCCACGGCGGAGAGAGAGAGAGAGATTCGGCGCTCTGAATTTCCGATTCGATCGGCGGCTTTAATTAAGCCTAAGCCAATTAGGAGTAATGAGCTGTCTAATTTTGACGATCGAGCGCGCAAGCTGGGATCGCAGAGGAGCGGAGCGGAGGAGCTTGTCGATGCTTCCGAAAGAGTTTATCGGGATCAGTGATGGATGATTATGTTCTGCAGCGTACGTAAGAGGTGGAATGTTTGATAAACTGTTTCGAGTCTATAACGTAATTGAGTTTGCGGAGGAGCGCTCGAATCTAAACCAACAGGCCATTAAAGGTTTAAGAATTTTTTCGAAAACCAAAAGTTAATCTTAAGCGAATTACTCGCAAGTTCAAGAGAAAAAATGTCCCCAAGAAATCTTAGGAACAAAGCGGACGCGCGTTTAGTTATATCGCTTCCCGAACTTTCGTCAAAGCTCCTCGGCGAGGCATCTCGGGCAAGGAGAATCGAGGGCAGCTAGAGAAAAGGAGCAAGGCGTCCCGAAAGGGGGCAGGAGCGCGCTCTCGATTCTATCTCGCGCAGGAGACGCCGCCGCGGCAAACCGGTCGAACAATGGCCCGGGGTAAGCAGCAGCGGCAACGGCGGCGCAGAAGAGGAGCGAAGGAGAAGCCAGCAGCTTGGGTTCCTCCTTTTTTTGCTGGACAATGCACGCGGGCGTTGCACAACCGTTCCCCCGGCCCTTCCCC